>BQNB010015292.1:0-68393 GCA_026074375.1 Tanacetum coccineum | reverse complement strand
GAAGTAACAACGGATATGAGTCTTGATTGAACATCATCTCGTGCACCAAAACTCAGAAGTATCTGCTGAAAGGATGTCATGTCTTTTTGGCACATATTACCACGAAGAAGACTGAAGACAAGTCAAAGGAGAAGCGACTTGAAGATGTACCTATTGTTCGAGATTTCCCCGAAGTATTTACTGAGGACTTTTCGGGTATTCCACCAACCCGACAACTGGAATTTCAAATCGATTTAGTACCTGGTGCTACGCCTGTAGCACCGGTGCCTTATCGATTGGCTCCGTCCGAGATGAAAGAATTGTCGGATCAACTGCAGGAACTTTTCGACAAAGGCTTTATAAGACCTAGTTCATCACCTTGGGAGCTCCGGTCTTGTTTGTCAAGAAGAAGGATGGATCATTATAGATGTGCATCGATTACCGGGAATTAAATAAGCTAACGGTGAAGAACCGTTATCTACTTCCAAGAATTAATTATTTATTCGATCAACTTCAAGGGTCGAGTGTCTACTAGAAGATCGAATTTAGATCAGGTTATCACCAACTGAGAGTTCGTGAAGAAGATATCCCGAAGACCACATCTAAAAATCGATATCGACATTATGAATTTCAAGTTATTTCGTTTGGTTTGACTAACGCACCGACTGTATTTATGGATCTCATGAATCGGGTGTGCAAGCCATACCTGGACAAATTTGTGATTGTCTTTATTGACGATATCCTGATCTATTCGAAGAGCAAGCAAGAGCATAAAGAACATCTTAAGTTAATCTTGGTGTTGCTTAAGATAGAGGAGTTGTATGCAAAATATTCTAAGTGTGAATTTTGGATTCCTAAAGTACAGTTCCTTGGTCACGTAATTAACAGTAAGGGCATTTACGTAGATCCCGCCAAGATCAAGTCAATTAAAGATTGGGCATCTCCTAAGTCACCAACAGAGATCTGTCAATTTTTAGGTCTTGCCGGTCATTATCGAAGATTCATTGAAGGATTCTCAAAGATCACCAAATCAATGACCAAGCTAACCTAAAAGAAGGTCAAGTTTGATTGGGGTGACAAACCAGAAGCAGCTTTCCAACTATTGAAAAAGAAGTTATGTAGTGTACCTATCTTGGCTTTACCTGAAGGAGCTGAGAACTTTATTATTTATTGCGAGGCTTCACATAAAGGATTAAGTGATGTCTTAATGCAAAACGAGAAGGTGACTACTTATGCATCACGACAACTAAAAAATTCATGAGAAGAATTACACGACTCATGACTTGGAGTTAGGAGCAGTAGTGTTCGCTCTAAAGATTTAGAGGCACTATATGTACAGAACAAAGTATGTCGTGTTCACTGATCACAAAAGTCTACAACATATCCTTGATCAGAAGGAATTGAACATGAGGCAATGTCGTTAGTTTGAATTACTCAGTGATTACGATTGTGAAATTCGTTATCACCCGGGAAAAGCTAATGTAGTAGCTGACGCTTTGAGCATAAAAGAACGAATTAAGCCAATACAGGTTTGAGCCTTAATGATGACTATTGGCTTGGATATTCCTAAGCAAATTTTAGAAGCTCAGACTGAGGCAAGAAACCCAAAAAACCTCGGTGCTGAAGATGTGAGAGGTATGCTGATTGACAATTTAAGGGAATCAGACAACCCCAGGAAGGAAAAGTTGGAACCACGTGCTGACAAAACGCTATGTTTGAATAACAAAAGTTGGTTTCCATGCTATGGTGACCTAAGGAATTTGATTATACATGAGTCCCACAAGTCGAAATATTATGTTCATCCGGGTTTCGACAAGATGTACCAAGACATGAAGAAATTATACTGGTGGCCCAACATGAAAGCTGACATTGCCACTTATGTTAGCAAGTGTTTGACATGCCTAAAAGTCAAAGCTGAACACTAAAAACCATCTGATTTGTTGGTGCAACCTGAGATTCCTCAGTGGAAGCAGGATAATATCATCATGGATTTTATCACCAAGCTCCCAAGGACGTCAAGTGGTTATGATACCATTTAGGTAATTGTAGACTCTCTTACCAAGTCTGCACACTTTTTACCGATGAGGGAAAATGACCTAATGGATAAATTGACAAGACTGTACATGAAAGAAGTAGTCATGAGACATGGAATACTAGTCTCGGTCATTTGTGACCATGACAGTAGATTTATGTCACAGTTCTGGAGGTCATTTCAAAAGGCTTTAGGTACTCATTTGGATATGAGTACTGCTTACCATCCGCAGACTGATGGACAAAGTGAAAGAACCATTCAGACACTAGAAGATATGTTACGTGCTTGCGTGACAGACTTTGGAAATGGTTAGGATAGACACTTACCGCTAATTGAGTTCTCATACAACAATAGTTATCATACGAGCATTAAAGCTGCACCATTTGAGGCGCTTTATGGTCAGAAGTGTCGATCACCTATTTGCTGGGCCGAGGTCGGAGACACTCAACTCACCGGTCCAGAACTCATCCATGAGACAACTGAGAAGATTGTTCAGATCAACCAAAGAATTCAAGCTGCTCGTGATGACCAAAAGAGTTACGCCGATGTGAGGCGTAAGCCTTTAGAAGTTCAAGAAGGCGACATAGTCGTCTTGAAGGTATCACCTTGAAAGGGGTTATCCGTTTTGGCAAACGAGAGAAGTTGAACCCGAGGTATATTGGGTATTTCAAGGTGTTAACCAAAGTGGGAACCGTTGCTTACAGACTCGAACTTCCTCAACAACTAAGCAGGGTTCACAGTACGTTTCATGTATCCAATTTAAAGAAGTGTTTATCTGACGAGCCGTTGGCAATTCCATTGGATGAAATACACATTGGCAATAAGCTTCACTTCGTTGAAGAACCAACGGATATTATGGATCGTGAGGTCAAGCGGTTAAAGCAAAGCCACATTCTGATTGTCAATGTTCTATGGACCTCTAGAAGAGGTCCTGAGTTCACATGGGAACGTAAAGATCAATTTCGGAAGAAGTATCTGCATCTTTTCATAAAACCGCACCCTCGATAAGTGCCGCATCTTGAGCCTTGCGAACAAGGCTCCTTTAATGGGGGAAGACTGTAATAATTCATTATTTTAGGTCATCTTACGACTCAATACTTTCCATTATTTATTTTTAGGGTTTTACACGTTTGCTTTTAAACCCATTTTATTAGAAATTGGCACATTAAAGGTGTCCTACTCCATCCTTGGTCGTTCCCTCCTCCTAAGGAGGAGTAAAAGACCTCACAACTTGTCCTAATACCACTACTCATCCATAGTTTGATCTAAGGTTGTTTCTAATACCTCCTTTCTATAAGTAGCAAGTCTTAGGTTGTTATTGCTCTCTTTTGTAAGTAAACTTTCACATACAAACTCTCTCTATACACACAATACCCACGACTCATAATTAATTCTAAGGATTTCCCATAATTTTTTATTTTACAAAGATACAAGAGTACTAGTGTTTTTAGTAGTAATATCTAAGGTGTTTGGAAGTGGTTTGGAAGCTTGGTTGGTAAATTAAACAAGGGTTTAATCAAAGAGAAAACTAGGCTTTTCTTGATTTGGGTTTCAAGTTAGGGTTTGCAATCTAGGGTTTGATTGTGTGATCTTCATCTCCCTACACTCTCCTAAGGTTTACTTAAACCCTAAACTTTCTAATTCTTCATTTACATATTTTATATACGTGTTATTATGTTAATCACCACCTAGGGTTTGTTTTCATGATTTATAAAATATTACAAGGATATATGAGGTTCGAACTTATATGTATCTATGGTGAAATAATGTTTAAAATGCAAGAATACACTTTATATAAGTGTTAGGTAATTTATAAGTTTAGTTTATAAATTAATTTGTTGAAAGTTTAATTACAAAAGTTATATATAAATTATCATGAGGACTTGGTACTTTAACAAGAGTTTTGGACATGAACTTAAGGACCTAATATATGTAAGACTTGTGATATTAATTAATATAGAGGACTTGTACAAATTTAATCAAGTTATAATTTATAAAACTAGTTATTAAAGTATATATATACATGGACTGTTTTGATTATTCTGTTAAGATTTGAAGTTTTATAAATTTTGGAAGTAATTTATTATGATAATACATTTCATAAGGAATCTAAGCATATAAAGAACTCAAAAAACCGAGCTATAACGAAGAAGTTACAACATTTACAAGATCACGCTAATTAAATATATAAAAGTATTTTTATAAAAGTTATTTTATAAAAATGGTTAATATTTCAGATCTGAGAAAATTTTATAAATATTTTATGAGTTTTACGAAGGAGTTATGAGTTTTACGAGATTTAAAGTTATAAACTATTTTTATAAAATGTTTTAGGTTATTGTGTTCGACACAGATTTTTATAAAAACAGTGAGCATTTTATTTAAATAGTTTATCTCGTCACGATTTCATACATATAAAGAACAAGCGAAAGGGAGTTAAAATGAGTAAGTTATGAGTTTTTAAAAGTTTCGGATAAATAGAAGTTATAAAACTAATTTATTTTTATAAATAATTTCTGTAATTTTTATAAAAATATAACATTCTGATATAAATATAGAAAGTGGTCTACAAGTGTTTTCGAGTCCGTTTGGGCTATAAAAACCTTAAGAAATATTGTCGTAACATTTATATAATATTTATATACGTATATTATTTTATAATACAATTAAACTATTTATATTATATCATTATATAAACAATAAAAATATTAAATCATGTATAATTAACAAATAATCAATTGTTGGACAAAGAAAACATTTTATATTACGGATACATATATGTAGACATTTATTTAACAAATACGATTTATATATTGTTCTGACTTTTTAAATTAAACAAAAACTATTAGGTAGTGGTGTAACTCTATAACTTATGATATTGTATATACATTAAATACATTATACTCATACGGTCTATAATTAATTAGGTTGCATTCGGATTTCTCGAGACATTCCCCTTACTTGATTTATATAATCAACACATTCACTTGAGGTGAGTTCATAGCCCCATTTTTATACGATTCCAATGATTTACAATTCTCGGGGTGAGAAACATGCATTGTTTTACATTTGGACGCAAGCACCCTTTAAACAAATTACGAGTTTGCCTAAGTAGCTATAACCCACTATGCCCATGAATCATGAACTTTTAATTACTGGATTGTAAGCGTGAATGTTATGAATAGATCTATTTGGGATTGACATCCCGTTCGGTGTGGGCTAGTAGGCCCTCACTAGTCGGATGATGAACTAACGAACGCATATTATTACCATGTCGGACTTTGGGATGTTGCGGGTTGATACATCTACACGAGCACATTATTGCATAATTTGGCATTACATATATGTTGTAGCTTCGGTGTCATGAGCTTAGTGCATTTCGTAATTACATTTTGAGATATTGTATGTGTTACATACACTTTGAAATCTTGTGGTCTTACTTACTTAAACCATTAAATCTGTGAATTCACCAACTTTATGTTAACGTTTTAAAGCATGTTTTTCTCAGGTCAATAAGGCAAGAAACAAGGATACATTGGTGGTCATCATTTTGAGTGTCATATTACATGAAGATTTAAGTGCATTACATTTTGGATTATTTGTTATGTATTAAAATCTTTTACATTTTCAAGGGTGAATAAGTTAAGCTTCGGGCTTTTGTAACAAACAAGTTTATTAAATCCAATGTATCATTTTTAAACGACTCATATAAAGGACATTCTCATATCTTGTGCTATTGATCTATGATGTAACACTCTCAGACCCTTATTCCGTTGTAACCCTATTTAGGGGTGTTATACTACCCCCTAGCTTCTCTTGTTATAGGTACTTCCACCAATTGTGCTTGTGCGTTAGTTTCAGGTTGAAATACCATTGGCTATGACAACATACAACGTTTTGTTAATGTCAAATACACCAAAGTTTGTTAACAAAACAACAATTTAAACTTTACATGTGTTGCTTCATAGTCATACCAATCCATATAAATCCGCCCATTCATCAAGCTCTCTTCATCCAACCTAGCCTCTTCGGATAAGTGTTCCTGCCTACGCTTAGTGGTGGCCTATCCAACGAAAATAATGCAACACACACTAAACCACTAACAACTTGCGTTGAAAATTATTGAATCAAAAAATTAAATATACCACTTACATCTTTCGTTGGAAATGGTTGATTACAAACGTTATGGTTGTGCCCGTTCATGCCACACCTGGTAAATGAAGCTAGGGTTGGCGCCTCATTTGTTGAAAGGATGCGATCTTTATTTTTGGGTCTGCCAGCTGGTCGCTTGTTCATAAGAGGCGGCAATACCAATTGCAAGTCATTTGGAGTTTGCGATAGTTTAGGATCTTTTAAAGGATACACCAACTCTTGGTATGTATTTTTCAGATTAGTTTTCATAAACCATGGCTTAGCCCACAAGCTGCAATTAGTCAAACCTAAAAATATATAAACAGCATAAACGTAACCACTTGGGATTCTGAAAAGTTGCCATTTGCGACAAGTGCATTCAAATTTTACCAAATCAACCTGATGTATTTCTTTTGTGTTAGACACTTGGTATAATTGCAAGTGATCAATGCCCTTGACAGTCCAATTGACACTCTTTAACATTCTGCCGTATACTTTTGCTGCGGCCCAATCAGAAAGCTCGTGCTCAGGTGCTTTTGTTATAATAATAATTTAAAAAAAATAATTAGAGGACAAAATGGGTAATCATAGTGCAACTAAAAAATAATGAATATGGATTTATACAAAATAATACCTTCGTATTTATGTCGCTTTTCACAATACCACCTTTGCAAAAGGTTTCAACAGTACTCAACAAGCATGGTTATGGGGACTCTCCGAACAACCGTAGTTAATGAATTAATCGATTCTACGCTGTTGGAGGTCATGTAGTTGTAATGACTAGTAGGGCAATATGCCCTAGACCATTTCTCGATACCTTCTTGTTCTAGTTTGTTTACCGCTTCAGGTCTATAACCACGCAGTTCAGAAATTACTTTATCAAAAGCCTGCCTAGTGTATACTTTACTTGCCTTCTAAAAAATGCCACGATGTTTTTTACCTTTTAGATTACAATTCATCATCAAATGACAATCATAAAAACCATGGAACGAATTATCAAAAACAGTACGACAATCAAGGATAATAGCAGCATGTATATCTGATATGATACACAAATTAGGTGGTTCACCTATCTGCTCTTTCAACTTGATTAAAAACCATGACCAAGATTCACCTGTCTCACCCTGAGACACCCCTGTGGCAAGAGGTAGTATCTGGCTGTTACCATCTGATAACGCTCAAATTATACAGATTCATATACGCGTTATCTATGCTTTTATTTATATTTATTAGTTAATTATAAGAACTTTTGGTATAGAATAGAATATATTTTCTATTGTAGGTTCTATGTACATGTCGTGGAAGAAAACAAAAGAATACACGAAGATTTGAAGCTTAAACGAAGAAATAACTAAAGCTGAATGCTTCCCGACACCTGTTCATTGTTTTGACCATAACTCGGTCATACGAACTCCGTTTTAGTTGATTCAAGCGGCCACGTGAAAAGAATTCAATTATCTACAACCAAGCGAAAGGCCAAGTGCTGGAAGTGACCAAAGTGCGGCGTACAATCCAAGAAGTGCGGCGCACTTCATTAAATTTGTGGTAAATGCTCTTAAATAAGCTTGACATTCATTGCAACCTTTCATTTCTCCCTTCTAGGTCCTTCTATGAACGAAATTCAGCCCCCACGAGCCTATAAATACAGCCCCTAAACACCTCATATCATATCTCTTACACACACATCTCCATAACACCTTAGAAAAGGAGAAATTGGTGATCTTGGCTTGACAAACCAAGGATCCAAACATCCCTTGAAACCACCATCACCACCATTGACTACCACCACTCTCCACCATTAATTTCCAGAAACCAACCACCATTCTCAAAACCTCATTCATCCATTTCCAATAACACACAATCATTACAATAATTAGAATCAAAGCTAGGAGGAGTTTTTGAAGAATTCGGATAGTCTTGCTTGATGTTCATCAATATTTCCAAATTTTGATCCATTAAAGAAGCATAATTGAAGTGTTATTTCGAATCTATAAATGATTGTGACAGAATCGTTCATAGTTTCTGGGGTTTGCTTTGAATGTAATAAAGTGTTCTTGGGAAATTCTTGTGAAATCACCATATTTTGCTCTTGGAATTGGTATAAGCCTTGTTACTCTTTTGAATATGATCTTTATTGAATTAATGATGAATGTTATGTATTTTGTTACATTGATTATGAAGTAGTAATCTTGTGTTTGTTTGGGCATTATGTGATCTTGGACATACAGCGTTTGGATATGTGTTTAAATAGTGGGTCATCTCCAACTGATTTCACAACCCTTTTGCACGATTTTCTTTTAGTTCTTTCTCTCTCTAGATCTTACTAAATATCTCTAAATCTTTGATCATTCAACTTGGTTAATCTTGTTTAAATGTGATCATATATTCTATCCTTTCCTCCTTTCCTCAAGTGCAAGAGAAGAACTTCGGTCATCTTCAAGATCTGAAGTTATGTAGTCTAGTTAGTCCATTTGTAACATTTGTTACATATAGATCGAGTCCATGTCTTCCAATCTTTAGTAGTGTGTAGATCCAAATGATGTATATATTTGGATGGGTTGATTGTGGGTTAATTAGTATTTTAGGCCTTAAAATACATTGGTGAAGTGGTAGATTGGTTCTAGCTAAGATTAGAACTCGACATCTAGCTTAGTGTCGGAAAATAATGTAAGCGACGTGGTTTATGTGTTTAGGTCATAAAACACAAGGTTTGTTATGTTGGGCCATAAAACATAACGGGTTTGGTTATACCCGAAGAAGAACTCGACATCTAGCTTAGTGTCGGAAAATAATGTAAGCATTAGTATAAGGTTTTCTCTGCCGAAAGGGAGCTTGTTGATTAGTGAAGTAACTATCGAGTTGGATACTCGAGGAGTGGAGTAGGGCGAATAGGAGCTTCATGACCAAAACACTATTTAATGATATTGTGTTGGTTGGCATTTAATAGTCTTTATGAAATTCTCAAACCACCCTCATAAGAATATCTTAATCAGTTGGCACATGAAAAAGAAGTTAGGAAGAAAATATGGAGAAAATCGTTTGTTAAAACAAAACCAAACATTGTCAAAAACCTAGCCTTTCTTCTTGTTTCAAAATTTGTTAGTAAAAGTAGACAAGCTTATAATGTAATGACTAATAACATTAATCAATTTAGAGAACTTGTTGATCAAGCTTGGGTAAAACATACTACTGATAGATTTCGTGCGCCAACTGCTCTTGATATGGAAGTTTTGATAAAAACATGTTTGATGCCTCTTTTGATAAAAACACAAAATGACAGTTTTCAATTTGTTCATGAACTTAAAAAAGAGATGCATGAAGATTTTAAGTACGTTGAATCCCTTGAAAAAGAGATTGATGAACTTGAATCTGACAAGGCAAATTTTTCAAACATGTATGATCTACTGCTCCAAGAGTGTGTGTCTAAGGATGTTATGTGTTCATATTTGCATTCTTTGTCTGATTTAGATGCTTATAATGAATTGCAATGCTTATATCTTCATAAGGTCAAATAATGTGAATATCTTGCAGAAAAGCTTTCGAAACAAACTGAAAATATCAATGAAAAGGTTTATAATGAGCTCTCATGAACTTTTTGCTAGATTAGAAAAACATTCAATTTCTCTTGAACTTGATTTACAAAACTGTAAAGAAAAGTTAAAAAATGACACAGTTTGCAAAGAAAACGCATCAAATGTATTTCGAAAAGAATGAGAACAATATCATGAAATACTAGATTTTAAAGCTCAACTG
The DNA here is from genome assembly GCA_026074375.1 of Tanacetum coccineum. Lineage (NCBI taxonomy): Eukaryota > Viridiplantae > Streptophyta > Magnoliopsida > Asterales > Asteraceae > Tanacetum > Tanacetum coccineum. Next base: position 58,498 of record BQNB010015292.1, on the reverse strand, counting down.
CAAGATAAGAACATTGCAATCAGTGAGTTAAAGAAACTCGTTGAAAGATGCAAAGGAAAATATATGGAAACTCAGTTTGATAGACCATATGTTGTTCGACAACCAAATGCACAACAGATTCCAAAACAATCAGTTTTAGGAAAGCCGACTCCATTCTCAAACTCTCCTGCAATAAGAACTTTCTTAAAGAAAGAGTCGGTTGATAAAACTAATGTGTCAGATGGTTCATCTATACCAGTCATTGCATAGATTTTGCCTCCAACAGCAAGTAAAGCTGTAAGAAACACAAATGTGCTGAAACGAGGAATGTATCGAATTGACACTAGGACAACACAAACTAGAGCACCACAGTTACCTCAGACTTCTAGGAATATTAACCCTCGTGTGTCTACTTCTACAGGAGTAATTCACAAAACTAGTGTTAGCAGACCATAACTTAAAAGCACTCAAGTGAAACATAAGGTCGTGCAAAACAATAGTCGAGTGACGTTTAAGAAGACAAAAGTAGAAGACCACCACATGATTTCTAGTATTTCTAAGAAAACAAAGTCTGTAACTGTGTGTAACGACAGTTTAAATTCTAGAACTTCGAATCTTAATGTTATTTGTGCTGATTGTGGAAAATGTGTGTTTAATTTGAATCATGATGCTTGTGTTTCTAAATATTTAAATGACGTGAATGCTAGAACTAAAAAGCCTAATGTAGTGCCTATTAGTACTAGAAAACCCAAAAACCAAGCGAACAAATCTGTTGCAACACCTAATAAGAAAATGGTTGCACCAGATACCACTATTCAGAAATCTAAGAGTTACTTTAGGGAGTTATATGAGAAAACAAATAGGGAATGGAAATGGTGGATAGCAAAGCAAAGTCCTTTAGGATATAAATGGACACCTAAACCACCTAAGACCAAAAAGATATGGTTGCCTAAAATCAGGACAGAAAATGTATCCTCAAGTATTAGTCCTACTATAGACATCGTCTCTAGGATAACTAATGTCTTGAAGATATCGAACTCCTTAGGATCTAACTTGTCAAATGTTCCATCTTCCTCTAATTCTCTTGCAGATTGTTTAACTCATCCTGTTCATTGTTGACTCTGGATGCACAAAGCACATGACTGGCAATCTAAAGCTTCTGTGTAATTTCGTTGAGAAATTTCTGGATAGTGTTCGTTTTGGGAATGATTAATTTGCTCCGATTCTCAGCTACGAAGATTTGATTCAAGGAAATGTCACGATAAAATGGGTTTATTACGTCAAAGGCCTCAATCATTATCTTTTCTTAGTTGGACAGTTTTGTGATGCGGATTTGGAAGTTGCTTTCCGGAAATCTATATGTTATGTGAGAGATCTTTAGGGAAACGATTTACTCACTGCTAGTCGTGGTTCTGATCTCTACACAATTTCTCTTCAAGAGACGACTTTAGCAACTCCAATCTGTCTGATGGCTAAAGCCTCACCAACTCAAGCATGGTTATGGCATCGAAGACTTTCTCATCTCAACTTCGACTACATCAACCTGCTTTCTAAGAAAGATATTGTGATTGGTTTGCCAAAGCTGAAATATGTAAAGGATCAACTATGTTCCTCTTGTGAAATGAGTAAAGCTAAAAGAAGCTCGTTCAAGTTAAAGGCTGTTCCAAGTTCTAAAGGACGGCTAAATTTGCTTCATATGGACTTATGCGGTCCAATGCGAGTTGCTAGCATCAATAGGAAGAAATACATTCTGGTAATCGTTGACGACTATTCTCGATATACTTGGACTCTCTTTCTTCGTTCTAAGGATGAGACACCAGACGTGCTAAAGGAATTTCTCACGATGATTCAACGCAATCTTCAAGCATAAGTTATAACTGTACAGACTGACAGAGGCACATAGTTCTTAAACAAGACAGTCCACGCTTATTTTAAGGAAGAAGGAATTGAACATCAAACTTCCACTCCTTGAACACCTGAACATAATGGCGTTGTCGAAAGATGAAATCGTACTCTGGTTGAGGCTGCTCGAATGATGCTTTTAGCTTCTAAACTTCCATTGTTCTTTTGGGCTGAAGCAATCGCAACCGCATGCTATACTAAAAAATGATCCATCATTATCTCGACTCATGGAAAGACGGCGTATCACATCATCAATGACAGGAAACCTTCTATCAAACACCTTCACATCTTTAGTTACCTTTGTTATCTAACTAGAGATGGTGCAAATTTGGATAAGATGAAAGAAAAGGGGGATCCATGTGTCATGGTGGGATATTCTACTCAGTCGAAGGGGTATCATGTTTATAACAAGAGAACTCGATTAATAGTTGAATCTATTCACATAAAGTTTGATGAAATCAAAGAAATGGCGTCTGCTAAAAATAACACTTCAGGCCCCATTCCTCCACGACAAGAGATGTCTGTTGATAATGACTCTTCAGGCCTCATTCTTCAAGAACAACAAAAGGCGTCAGATTAAGACAACTCTGACCCGTGCCCCCACTACAAGATGGTTTTCCTCCAGCAGACAAGACAGATTTGTCACAACAAGAGTTGGAATTTCTATTCAATCCTTTGTTTAAGGAATATTTCTCTGAAGGAAATCAAAGTGTGTAACAGTCTACTTCTCCCACTGATAATTCTAAGCAAAAAGTCACACAACCTACAACGAATGTTCAACAACAGTCCACTCCTACAACAAATGTCAATGCTGAGGACGACAACTATGATCAAGCAGAAGATGCATCGTTCCAACATGATGACTTTATCAATCCTTTTTGTACACCGGTACAAGAAATTGCTGAGTCTTCCTCACGCAATATTAATAATTCCAATATGCATACCTTCTATCACCACACGGTTCCGAATACCAATGGACAAAAGATCACCTGCTAGAACAAGTTCGTAGAAATCCATCTAAGCCAGTGCAAACAAGATGACAACTTGCAACATATCCTAAAATGTGTATGTTCGCACTCACCGTGAGTACAGCTGAACCAAAAAACATTAAGGAGGCAATGGCTAATTCTGTATGGATTAAAGCAATGCAGGAAGAACTTCATCAGTTCGACAGACCACAAGTCTGGGAACTCGTCGACAAACCCTTTGGCAAGATTGTTATAAAGCAAAAGTGGTTATGGAAGAACAAAAAGGATGAAGATCAAACTGTAATTCGCAATAAGGCATGACTTGTAGCTAAGGGATATGCTCAGGAAAAGGGTATTGATTTCGAATAATCATTTTCTCCAGTTGCTCGCTTGGAAGCTGTTTAGATCTTTGTCGCATATGCAGCACACAAGTCTTTTTCGATTTATCAGATGGACGTGAAAATGACATTTCTTAATGGTCTACTGAAGGAGGAGGTTTATGTTGCACAACCAGATGGGTTCGTCGATCCTGATCATCCAGAAAAGGTTTACCGACTAAGGAAAGCTCTATATGGATTGAAGCAAGCTTTGAGAGCCTGGTATGATGAACTCTCAAATTTCCTGATGTCCAAAAGTTTTACTAAAGGTACCATTGACCCTACTCTGTTCATGATAAGATACGGGGAGGACATTCTACTTGTGCAAATTTATATTGATGACATAATTTTTGAGTCTACAAACCTAAAATATTCAAAAAGATTTGAAAAATTAATGCACAATAGATTTGAGATGTCCTTAATGAGGGAAATGAAATTCTTTTTAGGACTTCAGATCCACCAATCCCCATGAGGTATCTTTATCAATCAGGCCAAGTACGCTTTAGAAATTCTAAAGAAACATGGTATGGAAAAAGGTGAAAGCAATGGTACACCAATGGCTACAAAACCTAAACTGGATGTAGACTTGAGTGGAAAACTCGTAGACCAAACTGACTATCATAGTAAAATCAGGTCACTCATGTATCTGATATCTAGGAGACCAGACATAATGTAAGCAGTATGCTACTGTGCACGTTATCAAGCAAGACCAACTAAAAAACACCTCACAGAGGTCAAGAGGATCTTTCGATACTTAAGGGGTACCATTAACATGGGACTCTGGTATCCGAAGGATTCTGGCTTTGAACTAACAACTTTTTTAGATGTCGACCATGCCGGATGCCTTAATAGGCGCAAAAGCACTTCTAGAGGAATACAGTTCCTAGGTGATAAGTTAGTCAGCTGGATGTCAAAGAAGCAGGATTGCACTACAATGTCATCAGCAGAGGCTGAGTACGTGGCGTTATCTGTAAGTTATGCTCAAGTAATGTAGATGAGGACACAACTAAAAGATTATGGATTCAACTACAACAAAATACCGTTGTACTGCTACTCTCAGTCAGTCATAGCAATCTCATGCAACCCCGTGCAACACTCCCGTACCAAGCACATCCACACTTAATATCATTTCATCAAGGAATAGGTTGAGAATGGTATCATTGAATTATACTTTGTCAGAACTGAATACCAACTAGCTGACATGTTTACTAAAGCCTTTCCAGAAGAAAGGTTTTAGTATCTCATCAGGCGGATTGGTATGAGATGTTTGACTCCAGCAGAACTGGAGGTTCTGACAAATGAATCTGCTTGATATTCCATCAAACATCGACTTGTAAATATTTTTTAGAAAAGAAAAATACAAAAATATAAAACATATAAAACCAAATACAAAAATATAAAATTTCAAAAAGAAAATACAAAATCAAAAAATCGGAAAATGTTTCACAAAAAGAATCTTCTCAACATTTCTCTTGGAATCCATAACATTTACGTGCCTAGAAATGTCGATTAATATTGACACGTGTGTGTAAATGAAGTTCGAGCAAGAGTTTCAAATGCTTTTAAAACATGTCATTTCTAATTTTTCTTAATGGCTTATGTGTAAATATCAGTACATGACCCAAACTTCTAAGAAAGGAAAGTTTATCTATAAAGTTAACTTATCCTAACAACGAGAAAATCAATTTTTCTCGTTCTTGAGCTGTTCTTACAAGACATTCAACGTTTTGAGATCAAGAAAAAGGATAGTGTACGCATAAGTGCGCTTACCCTTTGAGTTGGAAGAGAAGTCTTCTAACATATGTTTAACAAAATGTTGAACATAATTTTTCTAGAATTTCGCAATGACGATTCATAATCTTTCAAAATTTTATGTTCAACACTCCATATTTCAAGGGGGATTTTTTTAAAAACAAAGTTTATTGAGTTTGGATACATCAAATCACGACCATTCTTATGTATTCAAACCATTTCCAAAAAGTCTCTAATAACATTAAGATAATAATGACAACTCAATATAATATTAGTTATAAGATGACTCAGCGTTCTACCTCAAATTTATATCAATTTTACAAATTGGTATCATTTTTCTTGGTGTCAAACATATGTAAAATTGAGGGGGAGCACGAACAAGAAGAAAATGTTCCAAATAATTCATGCTAATCTTCAACATTTTTTCCCCATGGCCTTTTCAAGACAAATTTTAATCACCTAGTATTTTAAAACTATGTGTTTAGTGTTTAAAATAAGGGGAGAAATGCAATTAAAATGTGATCTAAAAGACTCAAGTGCTTCATACTCTTTGAAAATGGTTTTATGGTTTCAATCTTATACCCAACAACATCTTAATTTCATGACAATTCTGAAGTTATAAGGTGGTTAGGTTAGGAATCAGTCCTATGATCCAACCAGAACCAGAGGGATCTACCCAAGGACACTCCATAGTTAGAAATAGCAGTCCTTAGGTATGACTGGAGATGAATGTGTAAAGGGAAAAATGCCGACTAAGACTGAGTTAACACTGGAACAATCACTACAAGGTGTTAGTAATGACGTCTTGGTAAGTATTGAAGGGGTTGAAGAATTAAAAAGAAATGTATGGATAAAGGGTGAAAATAAAGCAGCCCTCCAAACACATTAGGCAGAAACCGGGTCAATACATAATCTATCAGATTCACATTGATGAATTCTGGTATTAAAGACAAGACATCATGGACTCAGTGATGCATTGCACAACCCTTCCCAGTCATTCGAGTTTCTCTCAACAGAAACTTGTCTCATTTGTCATGGAGATACACACGACTTCTATTAACTTTCTCACTCCGAGTTAGTTTATATTGAATAGGTGGCAGTCTGCTCCAGCCTCCGATTACCAAAACTAAAACGCACTAATCGAGTTTAGATCCAAGAGATCAATAAATAAATCTCATTAGGACACATTCCATGACAAACACTTGTTGAACATCATTAAGTTCACAAGCTGTTAACAAGAGTCCTACGCATTATCCTTGTGATTCTGCCAGAACATTCAGAGTGATGCTCTTCAGGATTCACAGTGACGAATGGAAATCCTTCCAGTGTCATCATCAAACAGCACTGCGGTAGGTGACTTGCGATATTCTACATGAATCAAGCTTGTGTCAACTGGATATTGATAATGGTCCAGTAAATGAATTGATGACATAATCAAAAAGATAGTAACTATCTGATTCACTCTTACTGTGTTGTCTGCTTTGAGACGTTTCGGTAATGAGAACAAGCAAGTACGGTGAATCTAATGCATCTGCATTAGAGGATCTAACACTTTGAGCTGGAAACCCTATCAAGGAGATTCTTTGAATCTACCTGATCACATGTACATTATTTATACTGTTAAATGGTCCTCACGAAACTAGAGGTTAATGCAACCGAATCTCGTCGAATGACAAAGCTATATTCATCCATATCTATTTTTTTATCACTAACATTCAAATGCAGGTACGAATGACGGTGTTGCAGCCTCATTTCAGCGAAGTCAGATTCATCACCACATGCTCATGCTCAAACTACAAAGACATACTTTTGGCATCAAGATTCAAGAATCAAGAAAGCTTAAGAATTAAAGACAAAGACTTTCGCACACTCTGATATCAATGATAACTCCTCAGAAACCAAGCTTCAGGGGAAATTATTAGAAAGCTTTCAAGATGATGCAAGGTATGAGCATGTTAGTCAAGACATAAGATCGCAAGGTGGCAAAGACGATCATGACAAACAAGGAAAATATTTAAAGATCTCTAAATCAATGACAAAGTCAAAAGACAATGACAAGAGCTCAAGATCTAAGATCACACAGCATAAAGGAACAAGCCTACAACATGATAAAGACCAAAGACTCAAGAACTCAATGACAAAGCAATCTTAACAAAGTCCAAGGAAGCAAGATTCAAGATCTCACCCCAGAGAATTTGAAGACTACACATTAGGGGAGATTGTTAGCCTCAAATATGTCTATGAACATAGAAGCTCAAAATCTGAAGGGTACCTCCAGCAGGAGACCACGCTTCGAAGGAGATTGTTAGCCTCAAAATATCGAGTCAAACTTGGAATCATGGTCTTTATGTATTAAATGTTGTAATAGGATAAGAACGGGTAAATGGGCGTATTTATGTAAACTAATCGGTCACGTGTATCGGGCGAAAGCCCAAGTAATCCCAAGCCCGACCTATAGAAACCCTAGGCATGCATGACCTAGTGTTTAAGTATAAATACACCTCTCCTTATGAGGAGAGGTGGTGGGTCATTGTAAAACAATTCTCTTGCAATTTAATCTTCCATTCTTTTCTCTCACTTTCTCTCTCTACTTTCTCTCTCTAAACTCTTCCATCCTCCTTTTTATTCTTCTTGTTTTAATTCATGTTCCATGTATATGAAGTAAAGATGATATAGATTACGGGTTCCTATACTTAACCACCTTATGACTTCATTGACATCATGAGATTAATTGTTTGTTGTGTATAGAGATCGAACCATAAAACCATTTAAGACATTTTGAAATACCCCCCCTACACATGTGCTCGAGATTCATAATTGTTTTGCACATGAAGGAAAGAGTTGCACTTAGAGTCTTTAAAGATCACATTCTTTTATATCACATTTTAACCACATTTTCTCCCCTTATTTAAATATTAAAACTTTTAGTATTTCAAATACCAATTGATTAAAATGACATTTTCTTAAAAACATGTGTGGGGAGAAAAAATGTGTACATAGCATGACATGTGGAACATATTATTGATTGCCTTAGTGAACATTGTATATTATGACTTGACATTTGATATACTTCATTTTACTTTCACTTAAATGTTTTTAGATACATATAATTGACATTAAGAGATGTACCCAAAATACATTAAAAGGTTTTGGTTTAAAAAGCTCCCCCTCAAAAATTAATTCATATAAATATGACATTTTTGAGAAAATTGATACCATAATTTTGGAAAAGTATGAGAGGAGGGAGTGTTAAACACATAATTTTAGAAAATATCACTTGATATACAAATGATTTGACATTTAAAGTTTTCTTGAAAAATTGTGTTCAACGGTTTTAAAAACCATGATAGAAGACTTATCTTCTATTTAATGAGTAAGCGCACTGAAGAGTACACTTCCCTATTACATTCAGGACCGAGTTATGCACTGAAGTGTACATAAGTCATCAACAAAATTTAGAAATGACATGTTTTGAAACATTTGAACTCTTGCTCGAAAGTCATTTACACATCCGTGTCAATGTTAATTGACATTTCTAGGTACGCAAATGTTATCGATTCCAAGAGACATGTCGAGAAGATTATTTTTGGTATTTTTGAAATTTTTTTGATTTTATATTTTGTTTTTATAGATTTTATATTTTTGTATTTTCTTTTTGTTGGTTTTATATTTTTGTATTTTGTTTTTCAAAAATATTTATAAATCAAAATAAAGAGAAAAATCAAAAATATTTACAAGATTCGATGTTTGATAGATCAAGCAGATTCATTTGTTAGAATCTCCAGTTCTGCTGGAGTCAAACATCTTATACCGAGTCGTCTGACAAGATACGTAAACCTATCCTCGGATAAGGCTTTAGTAAACAGGTCAGCTAACTGGTATTCAGTTCTGACAAAAAATATTCAATAATACCTTTTTCAGCCTGTTCTTTGATGAAGTGATATTTGACATCAATGTGCTTGGTACAGGAATGCTGGATTGGATTGCACGAGATGGATATGGCTGCCTTTGAGTCATAATACATAGGTATTTTGTCAAAGTGAAATCCATAATCTGTGAGCTGAGTTCTCAACCATAGAACTTGAGCACAACATGCAGATTAAGACACATACTCGACTTCTGCTGTTGACATGGAAGTACAGTCCTACTTCTTGGATGACCAGCTGACCAACTTATCACCTCTTAGACATTGTATGCCTCTAGATGTGCTTTTTCTTTAATCTAGACAACCCGTGTGATCCGAATATGAAAAAGCTATTAGTTCGAAACCGGTGTCCTTTAGATACTAGAGACCCATGTTATTGGTATTCTTTAGGTACCAAAAGATCCGTTTAACCACAGTGAGATGTTTCTCAGTCGGTCGCGCTTGATAGCGAGCACAATAACAGGTTGCATGTATAATATCTGGTCTACTAGCTGTTAGGTACATGAGTGCTCCGACCATACTACGATATTTCATTTGGTCAAACAGAGTTCCACTCATGTCAGCATTAAGGTGTTTAGTAGCCATTGGAGTATCAATGCTATCACACGAGGTCATACCATGCTTTATAAGTATCTTTTGAGCATACTTAGCCTGGTTTATGAAGATACCACGTGGGGATTGGTGGATCTGAATTCCTAAAAAGAATTTCAACTCCCCCATCATAGACATTTCAATTTTTGATGTGCATTAATTTTTTAAAGTTTTGGGTTCGTAGAACCAAAAATAATGTCATCAACATAAATTTGCACAAGCAATATGTCTTCCCTATGTTTAGTTATAAACGGAGTTAGATCAATAGAACCTTTTTGAGAATCCTTTGGATACCAGGAAGTTGGAGAGTTCATCGTACCACGCCCTTGGAGCTTGCTTGAATCCATATAATGCCTTTTTGAGACGATATACATTGTCAGGATGATGTGGGTTGATTAATCTGTCTGGCTGATTGACGTACACTTCTTCCTTTAGAGGGCCGTTAAGAAACGCTGTTTTGACGTCCATCTGGTATATAGGAAATGACTTGTGTGCAACATACGCATTGAATAGCCTGACTGCTTCCAATCTAGCAACTGGAGCAAATGACTCTTCAAAGTCTATTCCTTCCTACTGGCTGTATCCCTTAGCTGCAAGATGAGCTTTGTTGCAAATTACAGTCTGTTCCTCATCACGTTTGTTTTTCCAGAGCCACTTCAGGTTAATGACATTTTTGCATAGTGGTCTTTCGACTAATTCCCATACATCGAATTGATCAAACTGATGAAGTTCTTCCTGTAGTGCTTTAATCCATGCAGAATCAGCCATGGCTTCTTTAATGTTCTTAGGTTCGGTTTGAATCATGGTTAGTGCGAACATGCACATCTTGCCATCTGTTTCTAGCTGACGTCTTGTTCTAATTGATTGAGAAAGATTTCCAATGACTTGTTCTTGCAGATGATCTTTTGTCCAACGATGTTCAAAGGGATGTTGTTGATAGAATGTATGCATGTTTGACGAATCAACATAACGAGAATATGTCTCCCCTTGATCAGGTATCAGTGTACTAAAGATGTTGACAAATTCATCTTCTTCAACTTGTACATTCTCATCTTGAGATTCTACTTGATTAATGTTCTTAGTAGGAGTGACAGGTGGTATTTGAATTGGTGATTGACTTGCAGGTACAGGTGTGGTAGGAATCTTCAATGGAGGGGAATCTGCAGCAATAGTTGTTGAAGTAGATGGAGTTGTGTCTTGTTGTTGATGTTTATCTCTTTCATCAGCAGTATGTATAGCGGAAGACTTAAACACAACTGGGGATGATCATTTGAATAATTCATCGAACATCAGACTAAATAGCAAATCTAATTCATTTGACATTGTTACTGTCTTAACTGCCTGAGGAACATTTTCTTGACTTTGGGGAACGGGACTTAAACAGTCTTGTTCAAGTGCCATAGTTGGACATTGTGAAATGGGATCAGAACTAACGTGATCTGATGCCATCTAAGGCAATTCCTCAAAGTTAACATGAATTGATTCAACTAGCAGTCTTGTTCTCTTATTAAATACCCTGTAAGCTCTTGACTGAGTAGAATACCCTACAAAAATACATGCATCACCTTTTGCTTTCATTTTGTCAAGATTCTCTCCATTTCTGACGACATAACATAATGATCTAAAAATGTGAAAGAACTTAACAGACAGTTTTCGACCATTGATGATGTGGTAAGGTGTTTTCTCATGTCGAGGAATTACGATTGAATGGTTCTGAGTGAAACATGTTGTTGCAATTGCTTCAGCCCAAAAGAATAAAGGAACTTTAGTGGCGCTTAGCATTGTTCAAGCAGCCTCAACAAGAGTACGGTTCTGTCTTTTGACAACGCCATTTTGTTCAAGTGTTCGAGTAGTTGACGTTTGGTGTTCAATATCTTCTTTAGCAAAGTATGCATGAAGAGTTTTATTCAAGAATTCTGTGCCTCTGTCAGTTTGAACTATTCTAACTTGAGCATGAAGTCCTCTTTGAACAAGTCTGAGGAAATCAATGAGAACTTCAGGTGTTTCGTCTTTGGACCTCAAGAAGTGAGTCCAAGTATATCTGGAGTAGTCATCAACAATTACAAGAACATATTTCTTTCCATTAATACTTTTTACCAGCATGGGACCACATAAGTCCATGTGTAGAAGATGTAACCGTCTTTTGGTACTCGAGGTGGTCTTTGTCTTGAAAGATTTACGCTTTGCTTTCCCCAATTCACAAGAAGAACAAAGATGATCTTTAACGAATTTCAATTTTAGAAGGCCAGTCACAATATCATTCTTTGAAAGCAGGTTGATGGTATCAAAGTTCAGATGTGAGAGACGTCGATGTCATAACCATGCTTGAGACGATGTAGCTTTAGCCATTAAGCAAATTAGATTAGGAGTCGTGGTGTCTTGAAGAGTAATAGAGTAAAGGTCTGTGCCTCGGGAGACTGTAAGAAGATCATTTCCCTTTAAATCATGAATATAACATGTAGACTTTCGAAAAGCTACTTCCAAATCCGCATCACAAAATTAACTAACGGAGAATAAATTGTGATTCAGCCCTTCGACATAATAAACCCTTTTTATAGTTACATTCCCTTGAACCATATCTCCATAACCAAGAATCTGTGCAATTTGATCATTTCTAAACTTTATCGTACCTATAAATTTCTCCACAAAAATTACTTAGAAGCTTGAGATTTCCCGTCATATGCTTTGAGCACCCAAAGTTGACGATGAACAGAATTATCTCTATGAGCTGCAAAAGAATTAAAAGATGATGGAGTATTTGATATGGTGGATTTCCTAAGAGTCATGGGTTCCAAAATATTAGCAGTTCTAGATGCATTTCCTAGAGGCATACTAAGATTTGTGTTGACATTTCCTATAGAGGACTTAGGTTTCCATTTGTATCCGGAAGGTGTTAACTTACAGTACCACCATTTACATGTCTTGTTAATCTGCTCATATTGCTTCCTAATTATGCTACTAGGTTTTTGGTTAGTGGATTTTGTAGCAACTATTCTCTTAAGGGGTGTTGAAGCAGATTGGTTCACAGTTCGTTTGGGTTCTCTAGTACTAATAGGCACAACTATAGGCATTCTAGTTCTAGAATTCACGCCATTGATATAATAAAGAACACACAAATCATGATTATCATTCAACAAACATTTTCCACAAGTTACACAAACAAAGTTGACATTCGAGGTCTTAACATTCAAACTATCATTACACGTAGTTACAGACATTTTATTCTTAGAAAACTTAAAATTCCTATGGTGTTCTTGTACAGCCTTTGTCTTCACTTCACTATTGTTAGGCAAGACTCTATCTTCCAATTGATTGCTCTTAAGCTGTGGTCTGCTAACACTAGTAGTGGCAATTACTCCTGTAGTGAAAGACACATGTTTGTTAGTTCTCTTAAGGTCTTGAGGTAACTGTGTTGTTCTAGTTTAAGTAATCCTATTATCTAACTTGTACATTCCTGGTGCTATGACATTTGTGTTCTTAACAACTGATTTCACATTTTGAGACAAAATCTGTGCATTGACTAGTTTTGAAAAATCTTTCTTTGCAAGAGAATCTGAAAACATTGCTGGTTTCCCTAAAATGGATTGTCTTTGACTTTTAAAAGCATTCGGTTGACGAATAACTGAAGATTTTTCAAACTTAGTTTCCACATATTTTCCTTTTAACTTTTCAATAAGTTTCTTCAACTCACTGATTGCAATGCCTTTGTCTTGTAATTGAGCTTTCAATTGTTGAATTTCAAAATATTGTTCATGTTCTTTTAAAAATTATTTTGACTGATTTTCTTTGAAAGCTTTGTCATTTTTATCTGTTCTTTACATTGCTGTAAAGCAAGTTCAAGATTGATCGAATGTTGTTCAAGTGCATAAAATCTTTTTGACAATTCATTGAAAGACTTGTTGTTGACATTTTTAGATCGGTTTGAGAGCTCTTTTTCAAGACATTGACATTTTTCAACTACTTCCATACAATCACATTGCAAATTGGTAACTTCATCAAATTTGGTATACACACCAAGTATGGCATTCATGTGATCAGCATAATAATATTCCCTGGACAGTCGATCGATTTCATTTAAAAATTGGGTTTTCTGAGTCTCTAGTTGAGATTTAAGAGAGTCTACTTCGTGTTCAAGAGAATTAAAGTATCTCAAATCATCAACCATTTCCTCTTTCAAACATGAGTGAAATTTCTCAAAATTTGCCAAAATTGCACTAATTTGAGGACTAAAATTTCCCATAATGATGTTTTGAATGAATGGGTCTATTGTACCAAAATATGTTCATTTAGCAATTGTTTGTTTGCATCATTCCACTCCATTAAAAATCATGTCAACACTACTTTTAATTTTGAGAAGTTCTTTAGAGCTTTTACATTTTTTATCCCACGGAATGGATTTATCCATCTGTGTTTCCAACAAAGTTGTTTGTTTATTAAAAGACTCTTTTGAAATTCCATTTCTGACAGGTGTATGACTTATTTTTGACCTTTCTAAAAAAAATCATTGTTCAGCTGACTTTTCACGTTGTGGAACGAAGAAATCATAGAGATCATTCAATTACTTATAATTAAAAGGTTTGATTAAGTCAGTCAATTTTGATCGACTTTCTTTGGCAAGAAGAATTGAATCGTCAGATTCAGGAGCTAACATTAAGGCCAGATTATCATTATAGCATCCTATATCATACAGACAAGGATTCGCTCTTTGAGCTTTCTTGAGGAACTCAAGTTTAACAAAACTCGTTTTATAATTACAATTAAGCATATTCATTGTTTGAACTGATTGACCGGTTTTATAAACAATATCATCCAAAACCTTAACTTTTTTTTCTAAAGCAATGACTTTTTATATTTATTTGTCTTCACGAGTTTTGTAAAACTGCTTCTGAGCCTCTTTTTCTTGTGATATTATGGAAAGTTTCTCTTGATGTGCAACAAGGTCTCGTTTCATGTCTGAAATCGTTTGAATTAATTCATTTATCTTTCTTGTATATTCATTAAATGATTTTTCTAAAGACATTTTATATGCAATTAATTCCCTTTTAGCTTTTGCACAATCAAGTTCAACCTTTGACGCATAATTCACATCATGATATCTATCAAGTTCATCTTGGAAAGTTCATTGTTTGCTTCTTTGAAATGGTTATTTGATGATTCTAAACTTTTATTTTTGTTTTTGAAATCCTCAATTTCACTTTTTAACTTATCAACTAACGTCTTGTTTGATGTTTCCAAAAATTTATTACGGTTTTTATTGTCATCAATTTCACATTTTAGTTTCTCAATTAAAGAAGCAAGCAAATCACGTTCTCTAGCAAGATCATCATCATCATCATCATCATCATGGTCAACCTCTCCTCCACTAGTACTCATATCCATTGAATATGTGTCATTAATAGATTCAGGTTGCTCAGGATGTTCTTTATCATTAGCAAACACATTATAGTTATCATCATCATTTTGTACCTTCTGCAACGGCTCATTAAAGACTGGTCTAGAATTCTCAACAACATCTGGAGAAACCTCTTGAATTTGTGCCATGTACATATAATGTGCTTCTAATTCTTGATCTTCTTGTTCATCGTCAGTATCATCTCTCCAATCAGCTTGATCTGCACTCAACTGAAACCCAGCTTCCTCTTGCTTACACAATAGCATTTTCTCCTTGTGATAAGCTGCATCCTTTACCCTTTTTGACTTCTGACATTCCCTTGCTACATGCCTATATTCCTTGCAGTTATAACACTGAATCCCATATTGCTGCACTACATGTGTGCCTACATTCGCCCTAGCCCTAGCAACATTCACTACCCTCTGATTATCATACCCAGTGCCTCTGTTAATCTTTGGAGTGTTATCCTGATTAGCTCTACTGGTGTTTGATGAATTTCTAAGGTTGTTGTTGGTAGGTTTATAGATCTTCTTGAACGATTAAGAAATTAAAGCCATGAGTTTGTCAATCTCTTTCTCTTTTGACATTTCATCATTTTCAGCAACCATAACAGGTGCTTGATCATAAATTAGTGTAGAAGAAGTAACAATTGCTTTTCCTCTGTTTCTGGTAGTAGCTTGTTGTTGTCTTGATGAGGAATTGTGAGTGTAGTTAGTAGGATGGTTTTGAGGACGGTATATTGGTTTATGTTGAGCAACAAGTGCAAGTAGATTACCAGTACTTGGTAGTAATTCAGCTCTTATCTCATTGACTTCATTTTGATGTTGCTACAAAATGTCATACAGTTTGTGATAAGATTCAGTCTTCAATTCTTGACTCTGCTTAACAAGCGTCACAAACCTCTGCCATTCTGGTTGTAATTGTAGTAAGAACTGAACATTCACTTGATGATTGGTAACATCACATTTGTTTCTGACAAGCTCATTCATCATCTTGTAAAAACTTGAGTAATACGATTCAAGTGATTCACCATCTTGTGATGTGAATTTTCCAAACTCCCAATACAGATTAGTTTCAAGATCTTGAACATTGATTGATTCACCTTGTTTCAACCGTTCAATTGCTTTTCACATCTCACATGAATTTGGACAAGCATCAACAGTGGAGTAGATATCGTTATCTATCTCTGTGAGAATAATCTGAACAACTTCATCTTCAGCATCCAATTGTTTCCTTACATCATCTAAAACAATCTTGAAAGTTTCCATATACCCTTCTATAGTTGTTTCAAAACTACCTTCAGCAACTGGAACAGTCTTTTCAGTCCATTTGAATTTGTAGGGTGGATTCTGAAGATAATAATGGATGTGTTCATTATTTGGTTTGGTGTTAATATATCTCTTAATTCTGGATTTCCACTAAACGTAATTACCAGGTGCAAGCATTACGGTCTTTACCTCCTTCTTCCATGATAGCATTATGAACTGCATTTGATGTTTGAGTTTGAAAATTGTTGTTGATATTAGGATTTGACATTGTGATGATGTTGTTGTGAGTGGATATTGGATCTTAAGTGGGTAAAGTGATTGTTGTTGTGAGTTGAAATCAATTAACGTTCACGGGATTTTACAAGTCTTAGATTTAAACCGAGAAAAGAATTGAAACTTTCTTGGGATTTTACAAAATCAAGAAGAAACCGTGAAACAATCGCCTTGCGAAGAAAACTTGTTAAATCGCCTTCTAAAGAAGACCTGTTAAATCGCCTTATAATAGGTGTTGATAAATCACCTTGCAAAGAAACCTTGTTAATTCGCCTTTTACTAAGAGAGTTGTTAATTCGCCTTGTGAATAAAGTTGTTAAATCACCTTTCAAAGGGAGTTGTTAATTCGCCTTGTACTAAGAAAGTTGTTAACTCGCCTTACACTACCACTGCTAAATCGCCTTGTACAAGCTTTGTTAACTCGCCTTATATTGCCAATGCTAAATCATCTTGCGCAAGCTTTGTTAACTCGCGTTATATTGCCACTGCTAAATCTCCTTGCACAAGCTTTGTTAACTCGCCTTTCACTAGTATGAAACTCAAATTTATCAAAACATAAAAAGACTCACTTTTGATCGTTTTTTCCCAAAATTTCTTGTACAACTAGTATTACTAAGCCTATAGGTACCTTAAAAATGTAAACTTTATGGTTTTTAAGACAAAAATTTTGAAATCAAGAATTGTACTTTCTAAGACTTTTTAAACACAAAATGCACAAAAAATGATATTTTTCTTGATTCTAAGCTTGTACACATATATTCTAAAGATACTAGATCAGGTTTACCATGGTAAATGATCCTTTAGTGTACACCAAAAGCTTCGAATACAAAAAATAAAAAAAATAAAAAAAACAATAATAATTTTTTTTAAATGTTAATAAGCTATAAAATAAGCCGAATATAAGCTTAAAATAAGCCGAATATAAGCTTAATATAACTACACAACGAACCACTAAACCTACCCGAGGATCATGATACCACTTGTTATCCTAAATACTCAATCCATATCACAACAAAGATCATACCAAGATGCTAGATAAGCATGAAAATAAGTAGAAATGTAGAGAGAGAAAGTAGAGAGAGAAACAAGAAAGAAAGATTAGATTAGAGGAAAAGAGTAGGAGGTTACACCTAGTGAAAATGAAACCAACACCCTTCACCAATATGTGACGTGTAGGCTTCTTAGTTGGGCAGGGCTTGGCTTAACTTGGGCTTTGAGCCCGAAACATGGACAATATTAGATTACAATCCAAGCTCGTTAATACTCGACTAGCCTATTACATAACAAGACTAATTACGACTAAGACGACCGATAATATTCTTGTTCGACTTAATAGAATTAAGGCTAACACAAAAGATGCCAAAGTATACAATTAAGTCTACTGACAAGGCAACAATCAAAGAGTATGATCAGAAAAGTGCTCTCTACCAAACCATGCACGAAAAAAAGTCTTTCAACATAAATCCTACTAATCACGCATTATACCATGCTCTCATGGAAGATTTGATAGAGGATGAAAATGCCATGGATAAAGGAGTTGCTAATACAATAAAGAAACATAAAAGACAACATAATGATGATGACGATGATGATGATGAAGACCATCCAGCTGGACCAAACCAGGGTAAGAAGAAAAAGAGGAGAAGAACCAAAGAGTCAAAGTCTTCCAAGAAACCATCCACCACCAAGGAAACCCCTAAAGGTAAATCTCCATCAAAAGGTTCTAAAACTAGTAAGTTTGCATCTGCAAAGGAACCAGTTGAAGAACCCATTGCTGAGGTGGTAATGGATGATGTAGTCAACACTGGGGGTGAAGATGTGGTTCGTGATGATGATTAACCACAAGACACTTTGGAACCCAAGACAAACAAGACTCCGAACCAAGATTGGTTTAAGTAACCTCCAAGGCCTCCTACTCCTGATCCGGAATGGAACAAACGTCAAGTTGTACTTGATCAACCTGAACAGCCTTGGTTCAACTAAATGGTCTCTGCTACAAAGGATCCTCTCACATTCAATGATCTAATGGCCACTCCGATTGACTTCTCCAAGTATGTGTTGAATCAACTCAAGATAGATAATTTTACTCTATTAGGACCAGCCTACAATCTGTTAAAAGGTACATGCACTAGCAGCATCGAACTTTAGTACAACTTCCAAGAGTGTTTCAATGCATTGACAAAAAAATTGATTAGAACAATCCAAAAGGAGATCATTACCGCTTTGACCTGTCTAAACCTCTTCCCCTGCAAGGTCACCCAGATCATCTAATTGTTGTCGTTGATTACTTCTTCAACAATGATCTAGAGGTTTTGAAAATGTCCGATCCAGAGAAAACATACACTATTTCTATCACGAAGACAAAAGCAATTCGGTATGAGATAGTAGGAATTAAAGACATGGTCCCTACACTTTGGAGTCCTATCAAATATGTGTATAACAAAGATGTTGAAAAAAGGATCAAGCACTTGGGCGAAAGGCGTAAGCTTTGGTACAGATCTTAAGTAAACAAAATTTCCAAGTATATTGTCTATTCCAATCAGAAAATTCTTGGTGTGAAGAGTGTTAGTGTCAAGAAACTGCATGGATATGGTCACTTGGAAGACATTATGGTGAAAAGAGCTGATCGACAGATATACAAGTTTAAAGAAGGTGACTTCGTGGATTTGCACTTTAACTACATTGAAGACATGCTGCTTCTTGTTGTTCAACATAAGGGATATGTTGAAATGGTATTGTGGATTAGGATCTTAAGTTGTTTCATGAAATGCCTTATAAAGAATGTTGTGACTTGTGGGATTTGGGTTAATGGTTTGTGTAAAATGGGTGATGTTAATGACGCGGTTATGTTACTTAGGGACATTGGTTCACCTAGCGTTATAATGTATAACAACATCGTATATAGTCTTTTGCAAAAATGGTCGAGTGAATCATGCTTTCGGGATATATCACGAAATGACTAAAAAGGGTGTTGCATCGAATAATGTGACGTATATGTGTTTGATGAAGGGGTTGTGTGGTTTTGGGTTACGGTTGCAGGCTAAAGAGCTGTTGGATGATATATTGGCTAGGAGGATTTTGCTAGATTTTGATACGTTTAATGTGGTCATGAATTTTTTACGGTATGTTTTTGAAAATGAAGGAAAGTGGTGTCATGTCGAATGTTCATACATATACGGTTATCATAAACAGCTATAGTAGGAATGGGGAACTTAATGAAGCCAACGAGTTGTTTAACGAGATGCAGGAAAGTTGTTGCTTACCAGATGGTTGTACTTATAAAACTATTATTAAAGGTTTTCTTTTACACAATGAGATGTCAAAGGCATTTCATTTTATTGATAAGACGAGGAGCAATAGGTTCAAAATAGATGCGTATACAGAAGCTTTGTTGCTTAGATTTCAGTCGCGTAGACAATTAGGACATTCATCTGAGAAAGTGCTTGCAAGTTTATCTCATGATTGTTATATATGGAACATTAATTGAATGCTCTATTTGATGACCTACATAGTGTTATCAGTTTGGACATTTTACACCAAGGTTGTTGTAGCGTTCATATCAGATAGCAACAGAATCAAACGGAAAATTGACACCAACTCTTTCTCATTATGTCTAATAGTGTTGCAAGACCTAATCATGTTTGGAATGAAACATGGAAATTTATGAAGGATGATATTGAGCACTGTCAATGTCAACAATTCAACAATCCAGGTTAGTTTTTCTTTTTTTAAAATTATTATTATTATCAATCTTGCTTATATGTGTTAAGGTTTTTATTGTTGTGCTTTTTTTACTGATTTTGTATGATTTTCAATGTTGATTTCCAAATCTGATTTTACAATCTCTTGTACCTTTTTAACTATTACCGTATGTTGTTTTTAGTGTTGTTTTGTTGGCTTCTTAGAAGCTGTTTTTACCACTCTTTTATGGATTCTAAATATGTCTTACCTACTTTGTATGTTGTTGTTACTGCTTTAAAATGATCTGCACAAAATATATATGATTTGATTGATTCTGTATGTTGTTTGGACGCTAATTTTACTACTCTTGTATGCTATTTTTAGAATACTTTGAATTAGAATATGACTTTGAAGAATGTTATAAGGCACTTTCAGAAAAGCTTGATTTGGAAAATCCTGAAGGCGGTAGACTCTACGGAACTGACCTCAGACTGCTGCAAAGAATAATATGACTTCGTATATTATAAACTTGTAAATTTGTATATATATGTAGTGTAGACTTATGGTGAAAATAAGGTGTGCTCGAGTATAAAATTTTCAAGAATTTCTAAGTAAATTGAAAAAATTTCAAATTATTGTACTCAACACAGTCTTATATACCCTCAAAACTTAAGGAGGAGCATTAAAATGTTCCTGATAGTGATTATGTATCATTTTCTCCCCGAACGTTTAATCAATTGATATCTAAAATATCAAGGGATTAACATTTTGGATAAGGGGAGAAAATGTGATTAAACTGAATCTAAATTGTATTGTCATGTGATCATATAAAATGGACTTAATGCACTCTACACTTAACATATTGACCTTGGCTTTTGTTAATCGTCATGGCAAATGAGACTGACAAAAGAAATTGTTTTCTGACGATCTTAAGCGGTAATCATTTATCGGACGAAGTAATTCCCAACCTCGTATGATAACCTTCTTTCCAAAGTGTCTTTCGTTAATGATTTTGTGCAATAATAGATGTTCTTGTTAATTTTAGAACTTGGAGTTTTGTCGCATTACATAATCCATTTGGTTGATCAATATTTGTAAACAATATTATTCGAACTCCTACTTTTAACGCAAGCCTATGGTTCAGAACACATGAGAAATTCAATCCATTGATAAACTCTGGTGAGAAAATAGATTGATCTATGGCGGCGTTACGTTTAGTTTTATCTACATTGTCGCAACTTAAGTAAATCATTTCTTATCCTAGGAAGTTCTCCAGAAAATGCTCGTTTATGTTGTCCACGACTTTATTTGTTGGAGCAAGAATGGCCTTTTCTTGGAAGTAAGACGGATCATTTATGGTATATAGAATGTTTGGATAAGTAAAATCAATAATAGACGTTAGCGGGTCATCAGCCACATCGATTAAAATTTCTCCCGGTAGAACTATAGAAACCTCTCCGTCGTAATGTTCTCCAAGCTCGCCGTCTTTGACTTTTAATATCCATTCTGTAAATTCTCGTATTTCTGTCACATCTTTAGGGCGTGCGCCCCCAGTCGGCCTCATGTTCGCGGTCAACTTAATAACATTGCAATGATCCCACAAGTAAGACTACTTTAAAGATGCACTTGCAATGTCTTGTCGTGAGTTTTTTGAAATAATCAAGAGAACCTGCCTAAAATCACCGCCACAGACCATTGTTATGATTCTAAAAGGATGTTCACATGTGTCATACCTATTCTTACGTAGAACTTATAAGAATTTCGTCGGGTACATCTATCAAAACCTCTCTGCGATTTGCTTTTTACGGTCCAATGAAATATGGTAATTAATTAAGTAATCATGTTCACAATATGATGATAGAAGATAACATTATTTAGGATAATATATGTACATTCATATAAGTTGGAAATTTAGCATGCTGGGTGATTTTGTCCATATGTCCATAAGCACATATTGTAAACATCTTATAACTTTTAAGTACTTCTTAATTATAAGAATAACCCTAATTATATAATTATAATACCTATATACCGACTTTCTCCCAAATTGTGCCCGATATTTCTCTTCTACTAACGATATCCAGCTTCTTGCATTAGAACTTCTTTAGCCATCAATTAGTCCCCTTATTATATCAAATCCTAACATATGAAATATTTGAATTAATTAAGCAAAGCAACTTCTTGATGTTACATACAATGATTTTGAATCCTCATGGTTTTGCTAATTATAAGAATAACCTTAATAATATAATTCTAAGGCCCTAAAGCAAAAAAGATTTTGGGGTTACCCGACCATTTCGGCATGTAACAAAGTCACTCATATCGACCTGTTTCACAAAACCACCCGACTGTTTATACAAAATCACTCGTATCAACCTGTTACAAAAAATTACCCATATCGACCCGTTACACAAAATCACCCATAGCGACCCGTTAAACAAAACAATTCTACCGGTAAAAGTTAATGGGTTTTAACGCAAGCGTGTGATTCGAAACACCTAAGAAGTTAACAATTTAGTACTTTAAATAAAAAGATGTATTTAAACCATGTATTTCTCATATTCAATATTTTTCATAAACATTGAAAATTGTTAAAATACATAAGATACATTAGAATAGTTAAAATTCCACTTTGGTGACTTCTCAGTAGCATAAGCCAAATACAAATCATCGTAATCAAAACACTCAAAACAATTGTCTTCATCGTCAGTTGAATAACCATAATGATTTTAGTATGATCAGAGCACGTACTCAAAAAGTCACTAAACTGTTGTGCGAAAGCGCTCCACAAAGTACACTTCAGTTCGTTGCCTCTACAAATGTAATGCAGAAAATATTATACCAAAATATATAAAGTGAGATAAATCTCTATATTAAATCAAACATGATTAGATACGTACTCAGCATCAACCAATGCAAGTGATTTTTTTCCCAATTTCTCATTTTTGTCATAGTTGTCCAGATTTTCGCACTCAACCACATGGCCAATCACATCTGTAAATTCTATGTTTTACAAAATTCTATATATGGAAAAAATAATTCAAAAAATAAATATGAAATTTTAAATTACATTGCATAATTCAGTACATACAAACGTGACCATCCTCTTCTTGCTGCAATTGAGTTATTATATTGTAAGCTTTAAAATCAAACCCATACATAAATCCAGTAAAATCATTATATGTTTTAACATCCGTATGCAACAAAGCTTAATAGAAGTGTAACAATAACTATTATCGCTTACATGTTCATCCATAATAATCATATCCATATTTTTAATGTGTTGTTTGCCCTAACAATTCGGACTCATAATTTGATGTTG
Source organism: Tanacetum coccineum (assembly GCA_026074375.1). Classification (NCBI taxonomy): domain Eukaryota; kingdom Viridiplantae; phylum Streptophyta; class Magnoliopsida; order Asterales; family Asteraceae; genus Tanacetum; species Tanacetum coccineum. The sequence continues at coordinate 35,068 of BQNB010015292.1, read as the reverse complement.
TCTTTCAAAATAGACAAATACTTAATGTAACCTGCAACAAATGTAGCTATAGTATTTTTTTTTTATTAGAATGTGATTAGAGGGAGATTGTTGTGAATTTTAACACAACGAATGCTACATTATATAGTATGAACGACTTCTAAATATAATGCATGGCCATTAAACATTGATTTGTAAAAAATGGAAATAATTCAAATACAGCAATTAACATAATACCAAGTTTCACGATGTGCTTACATATTTGCTTTGAAATCACTGAATATGGGTTTATTTTAGGTTGTTATTTGAATTGCCGTTATTTTTGGTTAGGAGCGCGTGTTTGAGATGAGGAGTTTAATGAATGAGTATGAAAGGCTTTTGTTATAGAATATTTACAACTAATAACGATCGGGCTATTGATAAGATAGTATCAAAGTTTCTTTTATTAAGGAAACTCATTCAATTATGTGATAAACTATTGTGAATTGACTTGAAATTCCTTCAACTGACTTTGTTAGCTTTCGAAAATTATTGGCGTATGATAATTTAATACGCGTTTAATGTCATTAAATCGAGCGTGTAGAAGAGTTTTTAAAAAAATTGGTGCTTTCAGGGTTGTACAAAAGAGGTTATGTGATTAATTTGGGAATGAATACATTTTTAGGAAAAGACGTGTATCTAGTTAACCGGAATACCTCAACAGAATCTTTGAATTAGTCTTCATCGGTTACTATTTCATTGATGGTATAAGGTTGGGTATTTTTAGATAGCCATTACCAAAATAAAGAAGAATAAAAACCATGGTTGACTAAGAGACTTTAAAAGGTTTATTATTGTGACTATTAATATTAATGAGATAATATGAAAGTTTACTTTGTTAAAGGAGACTTATTCAAATTCATTAGATAGAATTTCATCAACCGGTACCTTTCCAAAATAATTGCAATACTAACTTAATACTCGTCTATCTCATTAAATGAAATATGTAGAAGAGTTTTTTAAGAATTTTGTGCATTAGAGTATTGTATAAATTAGTTATTTAAGGAATAATATTAATGGTGTAATTAATGCTTGTAGCTTAAAAAGGTTGTACAAAACCTTATTTTATTAAAGAGTATATAATATATAATATAATTATTAAAGGGTATTAATATATAAGATATAAGATAGCTTATATATACATGAAAGAGAAGGTGCAAAAGATTATAGGTCGTGGTATTTACTGCTTCGTTAACACACAGTTGAACTATAAATAAGAATATTCATCATTTAGCATTTGTATACTGTTTGAATGTGTGACAATTAATATATAATATAATTATTAAAGAGTATTAATATATAAGATATAAGATATTATATATACATGAAAGAGAAGGTGCAAAAGATTATAGGTCGTGGTATTTACTGCTTCGTTAACACACAGTTGAACTATAAATAAGAATATTCATCATTTAGCGTTTGTATACTGTTTGAATGTGTGACAATTAATGAGACGTTTAGTTTGAATGTGTCACAATTATCAAAGTTTACTTTGTTAAAAGAGACTTATTCAAATTCATTAGAATTTCTTCAACTGACTTTGTTATCTTTGCAAAATAATTGCAATATTAACTTAATACTCGTCTATCTCATTAAATAATTGCAATATAGATAGATAGATGCTATCGCTTATGTTATGCATAATATAGTATACAGGTTTGGTGAAAATAGGCTATAAAGATATAGTGCCTTGCAAGCTGCTGGGAGCAATTCAGAATATGGATCTTCTTGTTTGTGACCAAGACTATTTGTGTGTTAGAAAACCTGGTTTTACCAAGAGACGCAACGGCTTATCATTTGTCATTGCCTCGGTTTACACAAGTTACATAAGTGATTCAGAGATCAATCTAGTATCAATAAACAAACTTGATTATATTAGATACATATTTTATTTTAAGCTATCATTCGATGCGATCTCTTTAATTCATCCTGTTACATTTGTAAATTTATTGGTAAATATGGTTGCCAATTTACGGAAGGAAGGCAGTACCTCAATCTGGTAAATTTATTAATCACAAAAAAGTTTTACATTTAGTGTCGCATCTCCTCTTACTGTAATGCGGCAGACCCGCAGACCATCACAAAGAAATCTAAATAAACAAACATAAGGTCTTATTGCACATATGTATATACTTTGTAATATGTCGATACAGTTTAATGAGGATTGTTGATTAACGACGTCTGTACTTAAAAAAATATCTAACAACCTCTCGTAAATCGTAATCGATGCGAGCATTTCTTTTCAAGGAGAACATTAGTAATTTTTATAAACAACTTCAGCAAAAGTTGAAAAAATATATACACATACACAATTTTTAACATACGATTCCTTGGCTATTTGGAAAAATATTTCACAACAATACCAAAATCTAATGAACGTGTTTGCATTGTACTTGATCTACCTACAAAAAAAGGATTGTGAACGTGTTTACTTCTATTTGGATGACATTGAATTGTAGTAACACGGCTTGTTGTTCTTCTTGTGAGTGAATTGAACTGCGTTGTAGACGTGTAATGACAACGGTCCACTATCACATCAACTCCAACTCAACTTTCTATTTTTAGAGCCAACTTTACAAACAACTTAGTTTAATAAGATGTAATCAATATCAAAATCAACACCCGAACCAATAATTTGGCCGATGATGACTACAAATGATTACGGTATAAGCGAATCCATGAAGCGGCAAGGAAATATGTGGAACGGGCATTTGCTGTTCTAAAGAAGAAATGAGCTATATTACCCAATCCCGCACGAGCGTTTATCAAAGAAAAAATCGCGAGTACATCATATTACATACTATGATTATAAAAGACCAAAATGGGGAGATATCTCCCGACTGGTATCCGGTGGAAGCACATCAACCGGATGACCTCTTACGATCTGATGAACAAAGGCATTTTAATTTGTGATGTTTTTATTTTTATTTTTAATGTAATGTTTTTATTTATAGTTTCTGAATGTTTAGGTAAAATTTCGTACGTTTACATTTTTCATTATCCATGTAACGTTTTTAATTTATAAATAATGAAAGTTATAGTTTTTAATAAAAAATTTGTTTTGACCGGTGAGAGTGGTTTCATTGATGTGGGTGAAAAGTGAGATGAAGTGAGAGTGACAAAGTAATCAGCTGAGCTAATTGGTCACCAAGGGTATCATTGGGTATGTGAGTTCCTCACCAACCTAGAGGTTGTGGGTTCAAGCTAAGCTAGCTCAGTTGGTCACCAAGGGTATCATTGGGTATGTGAGTTCCTCACCAACCTAGAAGTTGTGGGTTCAAGCCTTGCTGGAGGCATGCGTGAAATATATTGTGAGATATGTGGTAGAGGTTGTGAAAAAAAATTGCCGTTCTAGAAAAAAAATAAGGGTGAAAAATTTCTGGTGACTAATGTGGGTAGTCTAATAGGAACACCTCACAATTAATTCTCTCACTATCATCTTAGGGTCACATCAGCTTTCTCTCTCTACAAGCAATTTCACCACAAACTTAGTGTAATAATACAACCAAATTCACAACTAAAACATATCTCAGTTAAACACAAATTTACCCACAAAAACAAAATCACACACACATACTAGGGGTAGAAATCGAGTCGTGTTCGGGTTGACCTGTTCGGGTTCGCGGGCTGGCGGCTTATTATAACCTCTATCCAAACACGACCCATTTATTAATCGTGTCAAGAAACTCAACCCTAACCCAAGCCTGCATAATACGTGTAACTTGTTTAACCCGTTTAAGTAGATAGGTTCATCTGTGAATAAGGTTGGTTATTTGTTGATTTAACTAGTTTAAATGCAAAAATGATATAAGGATTTAAAAATGATAAACATGACATATAAAATAAATATACGACAATTTCAATGATATATGAGTTATAATCATAATTCACTCTATTAAGTACATAACAAAATACATTTAATCAAAATACAAGTTATAGATATCATATTTTTTGAGGATTATATATACTCAAACAGGTTTACGGGTTGACATGTTTAATCCTTGCACAACCCAAACACGACCCGTTTATTAAACGGGTTAGATGGGTTGACTTGTTTTTGACCCAAACATATTTATCCTCGACCTAAACTTGTTTAACTTCGTGTCCGGTTCGTGTCATTTATAATAACTTTTATGTTTTAAATTTTTCTAATTCAAACTTAATATTTGTCAAATTTATGTTTAAAAACGCAAAATGTTCATTTTTTTTAAAAAGTTAAGAAATTAAAAAAACATCATTTTTTAAGAGTTAAGTACATTTTTGTTCCTTGTGGTTTGGTGCGATTTTACTTTTGGTCCAAAATTCAAAAAAGATTTGGTTTTGGTCCAAAAACATTAGTACTCAATTTTTAGCGAAAGACGTGTCGGAAGTGAGTGATCGTAATAAGCGAAGACGCGCATTATTTTGCCGACAAGGACGAAAACACGTCCTATGTTCCCTTATTACGGACGGTTTTATTACCCCCTATCTAGCTGCACACCTTTATGTAAACACAACAAACTGAAAAGAAACAAATTTCCCCGTGTATTTTTATTTTAAATAAAAACAATTTCCTAAAAATAAAAAACATTATACGGTAATAAAACAAAATAACATAAACAGCCACCCTATAAAAGCATCATATGCCACCACCATAACCCCAAACACTAGGGTTCATATTTGCATTCATACAACACATGGTAACAAACATTCTACTTCATTTCTTCACGGTGACGTCATCATAGTCATCTGTTTTCTTTACAGTTGATATAAATACTAGCATTTACAGTTGTTTGTTCTATGTTTACTGACGACGTTATGGTGACGTCATCATTGTCATCTGTTTTTTTGAAACTTGATTTTATAAGAGAAAATCACTAAAATAGATTTTACAAGACTGTTTTTTTCTTAAAAAAATACTATTAAAAAAGTACTGTAAGAAATAAGGTTGTTTAAGGTTGCAGTTATGGACCTGGACCTTGTGTTAAACGAGTGGGTCGACGATTAGCGAGGCGCGGGCTCTGACGTTAGTTCATTTTGACAGCTTTTAAGCGAACTTCATAAAACTTATATAAGGAAGACTACAAAAATCTAAAAGAATGTGTATGGCTTTCCACGTAAACAACAACATACGAAAGTATGTTTGTGAATATGCCTACTGTGATGCCAACCTGCGTAAATGGAATCACCACATTCTTATATAAGTTTCTGTTAAAGTGAAATCAATGAATTTTTAAATTATGTATGTTGATTTCGGCTTATATGCGGGCTTATGAGCTAATTTGATTTCGGCTTACATTTCATAAGCCCCAATTTTCTGGCTTATTTTGAGATTTTTATCATATCTTGATAAACATATATAAGCCCCCAAGTCTCAAAATAAGCCGGAGAGTTGTGGCTTATGAAATACAAGACGATATCAAATAAGGTCATAAGCCCACATATAAGCCGAAACAAATACCCCCTAAAATATAATGGTTTTACGTCATTTTACATATCTATTTGTTTTATAAAAGCGTTTGGTAACGTAGTTGCCGTAGTTGTAATTATAAAGTGTAAAATGTTGTAAAAACCAAGCAAAATGCTAAGCGCTCTTTTATTGGCGTTTTGAATATGATCGCTGAAAGTCTGAAACAAATACCAAAAGTTAAATGATAGTTGCCAATTAAGCACTATATTCTAAACGCTCCAAAAAGCTCATCGTCATTGTCAAAAACTTTTCTTCATATATGTTTGATATTCTATTTGTTCAAAGTTTCTGTAATTTACGCATTGATCTCATTTTGTGAATTTTATTATAGTTTGATGGTACCAAATATTGTATTATAATTTACTCTGTTAGATGAATGTACTGTGGTGAGACTAAGTATATTGGTAGGTCTCTTGTTTAGCGAGATAAGAAGGTTCTTAGAGCTAACATCATGTTCTTTTTAACGGCTGTGTGTGTGAGATGTTAAAAGTGTTAGCATACATGTTTGCCAACTGATGTTTATGCTATTTGTTCAAAGAAGTTGTGTTCGTTGGTGTCAAATCCATATAAGTGATACCACAATATCCAACCAACAAGTCTTCTTCGATTATATCTGAAATTTGACTAGAGTATAATCATGCGAATGAGATGTGACTGATAGACCGTAATATCGCATACCGTTATCTCAAAAACCATTTGATTATAAGAGAATCTTTAACATTACGAACTTTACCGCATCTACATGGCCGCCACATAATATTTTATTTTGTCGATTTGAGACAAAATATTTTATTGAAATTAGATTATATAATCCAAATTATTAAATTTATTTGAGGTTTACTATTTAATTGTTTATACATTTATAGTTAACTTTTACTTTGTTTTATTAATTGATTTTTAAGTTTTTAACAATTTTACTAACGGATATCTGCCGTTGATACCGGCATGTTTTCTTGTAATTGGAACCCGGTGACTTCTGAGATCATATGCCTCCTGATCTTCATTTTGGCGACTATGGATCCATTAGCCATAGTTGTTTGTCTCCTCCCCTCGATGATCCAAGATTCAATCGATTACTTGGTCATTTTTGAAGGCAGATTGAGTAGAAGAAATTGAAAGGAAGTTTTAGATGGCGAAAATGTCATTTGGCTTTGCGTATGGATGGTGTCTTTTAGTTTCCTTGGTAATACATGGATGACATTTGTGGTTACCGGGGATAGAAGAAGTTTTGCATAATAACACCAATGTTGTTTGGGCCATCCCTTTTTCCTTCTCAATGTCCTTGCACAAAACATTATTTATCAATTGTTGCGTGAGACCAGCCTTACATGCGTTATTTGATAGGAGGATATTGTACAGAATTGTTCTACACAATAATATATTTCGAAGAGGAAACTAAAAAAAAAACATCTGTGAGGTGTTTGTAGGTTAGTAAAAACAACCTTCGCAAGTTAGGTCCATATAAGTAAGTTGACGAACTTGATCTAAATGGAATAATAACGGGATATTTCTCCTTGTCAAATGAGACAGAATGGTTATTTATAGCGCATCTTGTCTAGAGTCCATTGATCGTAACTAGACGCAAATGACGGAGCCAGGAGCAGGGGGTAATATTCTTGCATTTGAGTGTTGTGGCCGGGCCTTGCCCTGCTCGCCTCCCCCCCCTCCACCCCCCCCCCCCAACCACCCCACCTACCTACCCCATTGTTCGCTGTGAAATGTTAATACGGGGGGGGTAGTCTCTGCGGGTGATATATTTGTTCTTTATTATTCTTGTTTGTCGTGGGGGGGTTTTTTGTGTTGCTTGTTGTCGTCTTGTCTCTGTGGTCCACGGTTGAATCCATTGTGTTGTTATGGCTTTCTTTGTGCATTTGTTTTGGAGGTTGTGTGCTTGGGTGAGTGTAGTTGCTCTTAGTGTGCCCATCATTTTTTCTTGTGTATGCGTCGTGACTCCTCCCGCTCCTACCTCCCCCCCTCCCCCCCCCCCCCCCCCCCCCCAGCCCACCCTCTCCCCATTCCCCCCTTCCCCCCCCCCCCCCCCCTCCCCCCCCCCCCCCCCCCCCCCCCCCCCCCCCCCCCCACCCCCCCCCCCCCCCCCCCTACCCACCCACCCCCCCCCTCACCAACCCCTAAACGGCAGGATGGACTTGCTTTATCTTCAATGGCGAAAAGCAGCTTTTTTGATCGGAAACTATGGAAGCCAACAACTTTTATGATCGAAAAGTATGGAAGCCCCCCCTAACATTATCTTAAAAAAAATTGAGCCCCCTCTAATATCATTTTCTGGCTCCGTCTCTGACTAGACGTACACTACATCTGAGCTGCATATAACGGTATGCTTTTTAGCTGCTCTAGCAACAAACGAACACTACATTAACATCTCTTTTAAATAGAAAAATGAGTAAGTTGATTAAACTGGGCCAACACAATTTGGCTAATAAAAGTAGAACACCAAGTAATTGGGTTGCAAGATGAAAGCTCCAATTATCTGAACAAGAGTTCACATCACTAGTTCATCAATCCACCACCATCATCATCATCATCATCGTCATCATCGTCCTCATCATCTTGATCATCATCATCCTTATCCTCATCATCCTGATCCTCGTCATCATGATCATCATCATCCTCACCTACCATATCAATGATTTCTCCACCCTGAGCATCCTCATCAGCATTAACAACCTCACCACCACCCTCGCCATTACCTCCATCACCCACATCAATAACAACATCCTCATTTGCCTCCGCCAACTGTGCGAGCAATTCAGCGTTCTGTAGATTGACTTCCTCTAGGATTGCATTGGTTTCATTGAGATTTGCAACGGTTTGCGCGAGAGCGAGATCAACATTCTGGAGTTGTTGAGTGACTTGTAGCAGCAGACCAATCACATGATTCAATTCCCCAGAAATTCCATCGACACGATTGGTTGCTCTCCAACGATGTTCATTTATCAAACTATCCCGCACCAAAAGCATTTGTGCTGGATTTCCTCGGCTTCTCAGCATCAATGCTTTGAGACGGTGTGGGGTAAGGCTGTTTACAAGTCTTTCCAACCACAACACATTCGATGGGACATTTGGTTCGGGCAGATTAGGATTGATGTTAGGACCGAACACGTCCTGAAATGGGCAATCATCCCCGTTGCAGTGGCTTGATGTCAGAGTACAAAGAAAGCAGCTAACCATCTCTATCACTGTAAATATAGAAACATTGTTGTATCAAAACACAAGCATAATGACAACCATTATCACATCCGGAATGCTTAAATGAGATTTCACGTGACTTGTATTTAAAGCTAATAATAAATAAAAATCTGAACTATAAACACAAGAGCTTATGAACAGATTATGTGCCATGACGAGACTAGTTTCACATGATTGTATGATCCCCTATCTCCCCATCTTTTGTGGGGTTAAAACTTCGTGCACATACCTCAAACGTTAAAGCATTTGCAAATTGAATTTCTCAAAAATCACATCTAGTGTTTCTACCTCTGATTGTCTCTATCGTCATAATCTATCCAATGCCCACTAGTCCTGCAATTGAGCAACGACCTTCCTATGTTGAAGAATTTTATAATCACTTCGAGGAATCTAGAGCAAGGCCTAAGAATCTAATGATATCGTGCAATATGATTCCAAATCAGCCCTTTTCCAAGACTCTGTTTATACTATGATTCCAAATCAACTAAATAATTCGACACTTATGAATTTTCATATCAAACCATTCAAAAAACTATTTAGCATAACATCAACATCAACACTTCTACCTATGATCGCCTCTATCTTCATAATCCATCTCATACCCACTAGTCCTATAATTAAGCAGTGGCCTTCCTATGTTGATGAATCTAATAATAGCTTCGAGGAACCTAGAGCAAGGCCAAAGAATCAAACGTCATCGTGCAATATGACAAATCCTTTACAGAAAATATGCAAATCGATCAATCGATCAGTTGCAACCATTTTACTTTGCCACTTCATAAAAAGTAACCGTGACAATTTTATCAAGGATACATCATTCCAGCCATTTTTTCAGGTCCATCTACCACGAATAACACTTTAAAAACAATTTTATCAAGGATACATCATTCCAGCCATCTTTTATTGGTTTTTACAACATTTCACACTCATGTGAAACTAGTCCCGTTATGGCACAGAATCTGTTCATAAGCTCTTGTGTTTATAGTTCAGATTCTTATTTATTATTAGCTTTAAATACAAGTCACGTGAAATCTCATTTTAGCATTTCCGGATGTGATAATGCTTGTCATTATTCTTGTGTTTTGATACAACAATGTTTCTATATTTACAGTGATAGAGATGGTTAGCTGCTTTCTTTGTACTCTGACATCAAACCACTGCAGCGGGGATGATTGCCCATTTCAGGACGTGTTCGGTCCTAACGTCAATCCTAATCTGCCCGAACCAAATGTCCCATCGAATGTGATGTGGTTGGAAAGACTTGTAAACAGCCTTACCCCACACCGTCTCAAAGCGTTGTTGCTGAGAAGCCGAGGAAATCCAGCACAAATGCTTTTGGTGCGGGATAGTTTGATAAATGAACATCGTTGGAGAGCAACCAATCGTGTCGATGGAATTTCTGGGGAATTAAATCATGTGATTGGTCTGCAGCTACAAGTCACTCAACAACTCCAGAAAGTTGATCTCGCTCTCGCGCAAACCGTTGCAAATCTAAATGAAACCAATGCAAACCGTTGTTAATATTATATTGTTTTAACCGTTGACTAACTGTGTCCACTTGCTCGTAATCTCCAGTTGTTAGGATAGATGTTATATCATGTTGGTGTTATGTCGCAATTACTTATACTAATTAATTATCATATTTAGAGACTATAGCTTACTCCAACAGAGCAATTAACAGTGTAAGTTCACAAGAAGAAACAAAAGAGGTAAACTTCGTGTAAATCACATACCATGGTATATATTGTATGACTACGGCTGCTAAGAAGGTTGAATTTATTTGAACCAATGTGTCGGTGCTCTGCAAACAGCAAGTTTCAGAAAGAGTTACAATAATGAGAAGAATAGAGCCAGTGGTTTCCGTCCACAGCCCATCACGTTTAAAGGGTTTGTTATATAATTGGTGTAAAGTGTAAACCCTCATATTATAAGAAACATTTTTACTTGAGGGGACCATTGTCTTCTATATTGGTTTTCCCCTAACCTATTGTACTATTGCCATTATCTTTGTACATACATATCCGTACTACACTCCAATAGGAAACATCCCCATTATTTGTTGTCTCCACCATACTTCATATGCATATATTTTCTGTAATAATAGGTGAAATCTAACTTGATTACTAGAGATCTCCCAGACAAGTATCTTGGAATGGCCAATTCAACTAAAGTGCCAAAAAATTTAATTCCATCACTTGAAATGATCCATTATTCTCCAACTCTGTCCTCCCTACCAGATGTAACATGAACCTCTCAACAATTAACTCTCGCGTTCTCTCCATTTCTTTTTGGAAGCAAAGTGATACAAGATAGCAGCTCATGGATCTAACGTTTGACTAAAACTTTTAAGCCAGGCCCAAATCTATACCCTTAGAAATTAAACCTATCCAACCCGCCCATTATATCTCAAACACCACTAAAACAAAGCTTAAAGCCTCCTGAGGTTACATGACAAGACCTCAGGACTATATATGCACACAGAAAGAGATTCAATAGTACCTTCACCAACAGCAATGAAAGATAGGGCATGAGCAGGAGATAAAACCACCTCTTCCTTTTTACCTTCAACATATGTACCCTACAGATTGATAGATAGCACAATTAAATAACATATATATCAACTTATCCCCATCAAAAACATACTATAACTAATCAACATCAAGAACAAAGTGTGCTATCATATTTAAAAAAATACGCTTAATGATTTTATTGTCGTAAATGAAAAGTTTCCTGTTTCGCTCAAAGTTATAGGTGGGCTATTATATATATTTTTTGAAGTAAAAAAGAGTTGGAATGAGATTTAGATACTAATGGAATAAAAAAAATGAGACACATAGAGGCATAGCGAGTTGCTGCACAAACCTGAGCATCTCCTCGAACACGGAGATTTTGACCCGTTGGTTCCAGCAGATCATATATAACCTAGCAGCATGGTCATTTAAAATATGATAATATATTATGGTATCACTGGCAGTGAGAGAGGTAAAAAAGTAAATCCAATTTCAAACATAGCTAGCTAATAATCTCCCAAGTAGTGGCTAACCTCATTATATCTCGATATATGACACACGCAGTAAGAACTCCCTTCCTGGTGTCTGAAATGTAAATATAGTGTGCCCATTATCATAAACTATTTTCAAGACACTTACAGTAAAAAAAAAAGTATACTAAAAAGCACTTACATCCTGAAGAATGCTGAAAACATCCTTTATTGCCAAAGGTATTATTCCTGGAGAATTATGATCTCCCTGTGAAGACAATTACAAGTAAATAAATTAATGACAACATAAAAAAAATACAGGTAACCAGAAAGGATCAAGAAAACCAAACGCATGGCCATTTAAGATGCATCATATCATCTCCACCGTCAACTAATATACAAGTAGGTAACGATGAGGGCACCAAGTAAGCAATCTAAATATTAATTAATAACTATATTTTGCAACCACCTCACTTTCTGCTAAAGCTCACATTGTTTAGAGTAAAACCCAGACAGAAAGGTGTTGGCAAATGTGAATATAATGAAAATTGGTTTACAAACTTCTGCAAACAGAAATTATATAACCTTAACTCGAGTCTAATGATTCCACATGAATTATAAAGAGCAAACAACTCAATACACAGTAACATTTTTTTCAAATGAGTAGGGTAGTCTAGAACTCACACCAAAAGAGATAATCAAAAGGGGGCATACTAAAAGCAAGAATACACAAGTAAATCCCCAGGGTGGCAAGACTTATAAAATATCCTCTCATGCTTCTAATTAAGGCCAACCGTAACCGCCCTAATAAACAATCTTGGCACAAGATCTCCTCATCTAATCAAATCATTCAAAGGTATAAAAGTGTTGCCTCATCTTCTTCAATTCTTGGTCTCTATCATCTAACCTTGTCCTATGTATATTCATTTCTAACTTTATCCATTCTTAATGTGGCCACAGAACTCAACATTCAATGCAATTCAATGAACCAAAAAAAAGACAACACTTTGTTTCACTGAAATGATGATAAAGTAAGTAACTTTTGAATGTTTTCAGTTTTCATACGCACATACTAATTCGATCAGTAGCATTGCATCAATAACACATATTTGACAAACAGCTATGTCTCAGAGGTTCATTGATATAGACCATAAGCTCCGATCATGTTCTCTTAAGACACACAGCAGCTACTAATACGTACTATTTAAACAAAACTGCAGAATATAATACAGAAAGAAAAAGTGTCCTTACATGCATAGTATGCGTCTTCCCACTACTTGTTACACCATAAAAGAACACCATTCCTACGTTACCAACCTTGTATTAGCTCAAATAAGAATAACAACGTATTAAAACTTAATCTAGCTTTAACACACACCGTTTATGCCTTCCATAGCAGCTCTAATAACAGGTCCAACAGCCACATCGTACACTTCCTGAGTCTCCGAATACTCTCCAAAAACTTTATCTATCACACAAGACATTCGAATTTAATCAACAAACTTCGTTAGTCACTTAATTTCATTTCTCAAATAAATCATTATCAATAGAGTACCAAATGAAGACGGCATTGGCTTCGGATTAGCCATAGCCAGCTGTTGTTCAAGCAGCATGATTCTCTCTTGGAGTTCTTTGTTTTCTTCACACTGCATATAAACAAAGAGTATAATTAGCGGCTTAGAGTTATCTGCTGAACTGTATAGATTACTGAAAAACCAGAAATGTAGGAAATGTGGAGTCATAATATTTTGATGCACGACGCTTCCTAAAGTATAGTGTGGATATGTGTGTGTAACTAAAAGAAATAGACGTGATTCAGTAATAAAACGCATTGGTATTATCTATCTAATATAACCTTGTTCTGCAATTCTTCCTGGAGGATACAGTTGTCTGCTGACTTGACCTGCAATCACAAATATTATTTGAGGAAAAATTATCAGAAATTAGCATTATAAGATATTAAGAATTAAGATGGCTTAAAGTACCAACACCACGTAACACAACAGGATTCAAAGTAATAGTCACTTTCAGTAAATATTTACAAAGACAAGAAATAAAAGTAAATATTTATAATTTGATAGTGTAAAGGTTGCATAAAAAACAAATTTTGAAAGGAAATGTGAAGGGGGGAAGTATATTACCTTCTGCATATCAGCCAGAGATGTATTAGAAGTTGAAGGTTTGTTGCTTTCAACAATCTGTTTCTCCAGGTCCCTCATCGGCCTTCTTTTTTCTTCTATCTCGCACTCGAGTCTTCTATCTGGGTGTTAGCACATCATTGCCATAATCAGCGTACAAGATTTAATGATTCATGGTTGAAGCACTATATTTTTATTTTACATGTAGCTAATTACCAATGAATGTTACCGGATATTGATTGAAATTGTGTAATCACTTTGTAAAGAAGATTATTGGACCCTAATAAGCTTGTGTTGCACGAATACCTCCTTAAGGTAAAACTAAATGCTTGTTATTGTTTTAGGCACAAATCAAGAACACTTGTAAATGTTTATTCTTTTGTGTGTGTTTTTCCATTCATCTCCTATTTATAAAGGATTTACTCAAACCCAATGAATGGAAATTATATCTTTTCCATAATTATATCCATAATTGTAGAAATTAATGATTACATGACCAATTTAAACGTGGTCATTTAATGCAGTCAAACCTGTCATTTGAATAGGTCAAAGTGGTTATAAATATTTAATATCATCAATCCTGTCCTTGCTATGTAGTGACAGTACCAAATATCCACTAATCGTTATTTCCAGATACGATTGCCGGTTGACATCTCTTCTAATTCATCGATACAAGAAGCAAATAACTGCACATTCAATATACATTAAGCTAACCACTAAAAGAATCAGGGAGAATCAGTGACTTGGTCTATACACACACAATTGCACCAAATTTCAAACAAATTAGACATGGTCTATACACACATCTATCTATCTAAACTAATAAAACGGAGTTGTCTTCAAGAACACTTGTAAATGTTTATTCTTTTGTGTGTGTTTTTCCATTGATCTCTAATTTATAAGGGATTTACTCAAACCCTAGTGAATGGAAATTATATCTCTTTCATAATTATCCTCATAATTGTAGGAATTAATGGTTACATGACCAATTTAATATTCTTTTGTGTGTGTTTTTTCATGCAGTTGTGATCTCCTATTTATAAAGGATTTACTCAAACCCTAGTGAATGAAAATTATATCTCTTCCATAATTATCCTCCATAATTGTAGGAATTAATGATTAAATGACCAATTTAAATGTGGTCATTTAATGCAGTTAAATCTGCCATTTGAACAGGTCAAAGTCATAGACGGAACTTGGCAATTATTCTTGGGACGACCGAAATTATTAGAAGTTTTAACTAGCTTTTCTTTAATAAAACATAGACATAGTTATTTGTATCAAACGAAGACACGAAATAAACGATAAAGCCTAAAATGACATTTAGTTATGAATTGCATTCTGAAATTTTGAAGAACATGAAAATATGTAGCGTCACTAAGATCAACAAGTATTAGCTCATTAGAAGATATAGAGATATAATCCAATTTGAGCTGAAACTTGATAGTTGATACAATGAAACTGCATCTCAAAAGACACCAATGAAAATATCAAATATATTCGTTTTGTAAATACGAGCATACTGAGAATTAAATGTTCAATTTGAGATTAGAGAGAATACATGAAAACAATGCCATTTAACTTTTTTCATAGTGTCATATTGATGATCTGACTTTTAGGTGCCAAATAATTAGGAGGGCCAACTAATTAAGAAATAAAACTACTCTTTGAATATCAAAATATTACACTATTGCTCCAAAAATTTGGGGGGGGGGGGGGGGGGGGGGCACAGCCCTCCCTAGCCCCTATGAAGGTCCGTCCATGGTCAAAGTGGTTATAAATATTTAATATCCCCAATCCATGGTCAAAGGATTCAAAGTAATAGTCACTTTCAGTAAATATTTACAAAGACAAGAAATAAAAGTAAAAACTTATATTTTTGATGGTGTGAAGGTTGCAGATATTACATAAAAAACAAATTTTGAAAGGAAATGTGAAGGGGGTAAGTATATTACCTTCTGCATATCAGCCAGAGATGTATTAGAAATTGAAGGTTTGTTGCTTTCAACAATCTGTTTCTCCAGGTCCCTCATCGGCCTTCTTTTTTCTTCTATCTCACACTCGAGTCTTCTATCTGGGTGTTAGCACATCATTGCCATAATCAGCGTACAAGATTTAATGATTCATGGTTGAAGCACTATATTTTTATTTTACATGTAGCTAATTACTTTGTAAAGAAGATTATTAGACCCTAATAAGCTTGAGTTGCATGAATACCTCCTTGAGGTAAAACTAAATGCTTGTTATAGGCACAAATCAAGAACAGTTGTAAATGTTTATTCTTTTGTGTGCGTTTTTCCATTCATATCCTATTTATAAGGGATTTACTCAAACCTTAGTGAATGGAAATTATATCTCTTCCATAATTATCCTCATAATTTTAGGAATTAATGGTTACAAGACCAATTTAATATTCTTTTGTGTGTGTTTTTTCATGCAGTTGTGATCTCTTATTTATAAAGGATTTACTCAAACCTAGTGAATGGAAATTATATCTCTTCCATAATTATCCTCCATAATTGTAGGAATTAATGGTTACATGACCAATTTAAACGTGGTCATTTAATGCAGTCAAACACTACAAGAAATAAGAGAACATGTGACGGTCTTTTCCCCGGCGACATTTGTCGCTGGGGAATATGCGCTAAACGACAAAAATTTGTCCTACGTGGCACCAATTCTCGTAGACTTTTTAGTCAAAGAAATCGAATGTTTTCCCCGGCGACATGTCGCCGGGGAATATGTCGTTAAATTTTGACCAAAAATTTCTACGTAAACCGTGGCGGGAATTTTCCCGCTTACTTCTCCCCGGCGACATGTAGCTGGGGATTCACTTGTTAATTTAAAAAAAACATAATTAGTTTTAATTATGTTTGAGGTGACGTAGACACTATTTTCCCCAGCGACATGTCGCTGGGGATAATAGGTTAATTAAAAAATAATAATTAGTGTCAATTGGTTTGGGCTTTTATATCACGAAATTAGGCTTCTGATTTTTTTAGACATATTCCCCGGCGACATGTCGCTGGGGATAGCGTTGACTTTGTTGACTTTCAACTAAACTACGTTTTTTAGGTTCGTTTCGGTCCGATATTCCGTATATTTTAACCAAAAATATAGATACGTTTTTAAGGTGTGTTAATGTTTGTATCATTGGCATGTCGAGGTAATATCGTTATACATAAACACATTCATATTATAAAAGTTTAAACAAAATCTTCACATACAATAAAATATACGAATTACATTGCAAATGACAAACTACTCCAAATCATACGAATTACATTGCACATGACAAACTACTCCAAATCAAGTTTTTCCATTTTATTGACAACTTCGTGGAATAGTACAGCCGAATTAACTGTGTGTTATTCCGGATGCATATGCATGTCCATTGTTGCCTTGAGTACACTTATCTTTTCACGCAAGTGCTTGCAGTTTGAGCACTCTGCATTTCTTGAAGATCCTAGAGAATAGCTTGTAGGTGTTGAAGGTCCTGAAGAATAGCTTGGAGGCGTTGAAGGTCCTGAAGAATAGCTTAGAGGTGTTGATTGTCCTGCAGAATAACTTGGGGTCGATGGAGCTCCAGGAGAACTCATCAATTCATGAAGTCGGGTCTCTTTCCATAAAAAAAATCCACATCCAAAATGTTTTGGAGGCTGTTAAATAGTAAAGAAATCAATTCTTTTAACAACTAACCAGAATATTTATATATTACACAAATAAAAAACATGTGATTGTTCACCTTTGATTTTGGACATGCATAGTATAGTTTACCATAACTCTCAGGTTTATACGATTGTCGGAGAACTACATCTCCTTCTCCACACCTACACGAAAAGCTTCATGTGGCTCCATCTTCACCATATTTTTGTGGTTGTAATGGTAAGAGTGTGTGATATGTTTGTGGTTGTGATAGTATCTGCTTTTATGGTATAAAAGAGTTTTTGGCGTAAGTTTTTGGCGGGAGTATTTGGTGGGAGCATCTCGACTTATCTGTTGAACGTCTAATGTATAACCATAACATATCGTCTAATGTATAACCATAATATCTCGACATGTCAATGAACACACCTTAAAAATGTAGATAAATACCAATGGTGTTGACGTACACATTTTTATTCAAGACATAAGTCTTCACATCAACCATTTATTACAATGCATTTAATACAAATGCCCATGGTGCAAACATGAACACACCTTAAAAACGTAGATAAACATACTTACACTTAATGTGTTGACACACCTTAAAAACGTAGATAAACACACATACACTTAAAAACGTAGATAAACGCACATACACTTAATGTGTTGACATATACATTTTTATTCAAAGGGCACATTCCCCTTCAACTTTTCAATGAAAAGCATCTTCTCATCAGCCCTCTCCTCTACCTCCCTTTCCAGGGCCTGCAACCTTTGAACCATCTCCTCGTCTCTCTGTACTAGCTCTTGCAAGTACTCAATTGACATGTCCTTGTTCACAACCCAACCAGGAGAAGCTTCAAGTTCTTGAGTAAACAATTGATATTCTTCTATGGCAGCACGTAACTTCACACTCACATTATTGATCATGCGTGCCAGCCTAAGGTCAGCTTCCTTGGCCCTCCAGAAATACAAACTCAAAACATCTGACCAAGTAGTTGACTGGGCCGAAGCTTGCAACTCCATAATCCTTCTCAAGTTCCACATTGTTTGTTGTATTTTGGTTCTATGCATATGAATACAACTCACAACCCTTATATACACAACATTCCACTAAGAATACAAGTTGCTATACACCCCACTTTGAAAGCCACTTACCCACCCTTTAAATATGAGCCACTATCCTACAACACAATCAATTGTGCAGACAACTATTTACACAGTATGAAGATATAAAATATTCAATTGTGTAACATGTCTTGTATCCCACAACACAATCAATTATGCAGACAACTATTTACACAGTATGAAGATATAAAAATATTCAATTGTGTAACATGTCTTGTATCCCACAACACAATCAATTGTGCAGACAACTATTTAGAATGCATACGAGTACTTGAATACTTGAATAGACCATGAATACGAGTATAAGATTATTCAATATCACAAAGACATCTTGATGCATGTTGGATAAATAATCAAGGAGACTATGACAGAGAATCATCGCGAAGAGGAAGATCAAGAAGGAAATAATTCACCGGAGATTGAGACACTTACTTATCATGTTCTAGCTACTTATGGGTGATTTCTAAGTAGTTTTGCTACCTTTGTTATGACTATCATCGTTATAATTGAGCCGATGAACATCTAATGTGTAACGATAGCATATCGACTCATTCGTTAAACATCTAATGTACAACGATAATATATCTACTCATCCGTTGGACATCTAATGTGTAACGATAGCAGAGAATCATCGCGAAGAGGAAGATCAAGAAGGAAATAATTCACCGGAGATTGAGACACTTACTTATCATGTTCTAGCTACTTATGGGTGATTTCTAAGTAGTTTTGCTACCTTTGTTATGACTATCATCGTTATAATTGAGCCGATGAACATCTAATGTGTAACGATAGCATATCGACTCATCCGTTAAACATCTAATGTACAACGATAGCATATCGACTCATCCGTTGGACATCTAATGTGTAACGATAGCAGAGAATCATCGCGAAGAGGAAGATCAAGAAGGAAATAATTCACCGGAGATTGAGACACTTACTTATCATGTTCTAGCTACTTATGGGTGATTTCTAAGTAGTTTTACCTCTTGCATCCACATCAACTAGAGTGGATACATAGAGATGACCCACTAAAAGTACAGTAAGAAAAAAAGAATAGTGGTACTAACAAAGATGGTGGGGGTGGTCTAAATGGGTTTTTATACTTGATAAAAAAAGAGGAGTTGAAAATAGCCAACAGTAATAAGAAGGCCTCTTGCATGTAGAAGTACTAGATATAATAATACGGAGTACCTATTTATAAAAAATAATTTTAAATAATAATTATATACGAACCGACCGGAACGAACCGAGAAACCGGACCGACCCGGCCGAAACGAACAGATTATATATTTTATAAAAAATAATTGTAAATAATAATTATATATTTTATAAAAAATAATTTTAAATAATAATTATATACGAACCGACCGGAACGAACCGAGAAACCGGACCGACCCAGCCGAAACGAACCGATTATATATTTTATAAAAAATAATTGTAAATAATAATTATATATTTTATAAAAAATAATTTTAAATAATAATTATATACGAACCGACCGGAACGAACTGAGAAACCGGACCGACCCAGCCGAAACGAACCGATTATATATTTTATAAAAAATAATTGTAAATAATAATTATATATTTTATAAAAAATAATTTAAATAATATATTTTTTAAATATTAATTATTAAAAACTCTAAAAAAAATTAATAAAACCTTTCCCGGGCGACATGTCGCCCGGGAAAACTTTTAGTAAAAAATATAGTTTTGATATATTAATAAAACTTTATAATTTTTTAATAAAACTTTCCCCTGCGACAAACCTTTTTTATTTTTGCCAAAAAGCCCTACAATATTTTCGTTATTTCGCCATTTTCCGCTAAACGGCAAAGTTGTACTTTTCCTCGGCGACCTGTCGCCGGGGAAACCTTTTTTATTTTTGCCAAAAAGCCCTACAATATTTTCGTTATTTCGCCATTTTCCGCTAAACGGCAAAGTTGTACTTTTCCTCGGCGACCTGTCGCCGCCGGGGAATGTCGCCCGGGATACATCTGGTACCAAAAGCAGATATGAGTTTACAGCAGCACCACAAAACGTAAAACATAAAAAAAACAACTCTTGGCGATTTTAACAGCATCACCACCACCTCTCACTCACCACCACCTCCGACACCACCACCACAGAACCCACCACCACCACCACCACTCACCACATAACCCACCACCGCTACTCACACGAGCACAATACCGCCACCATAGGCCGATTAGTCTTATTGGATGTGTCAACAAGGTGATCTCGAAAATTCTCGCTAATAGGCTTGCGGATGCAAAACCTTGACGAAGTTTTGATTGCTAATGAAGTAATTCGTATGGCTTCCATTGAGGATCTAAAACTTCTCCTTTTAAAAATCGATTTTGAACAGGCTTTCGATAGCACCAATTGGGCTTTTATTATAAATGTGATGGAGTGTATTGTGAGATTTTGGTTAGAATTAGGTTTTTAGAGTAGAATTAGATTTTGGTTTTTCTGTTTTTTTGTGAGATTGTGTGTATAAACAGACAGAGTGTATTGTGAGATAAAAGAATAGAGAGAGTTGGTGAGATTAAAACAGATAGAGAACTGTGTGTATAAAAACAGACAGAGTGTACAAGTGAGTAAAAGAATTGAGAGATTGGGAGGAAAAATAGAAAGAGAGGATCTATATGATTGTGTGTTAAAACAGACAGAGTGTTCTAGTGAGGAAAAGATTTGAGAGAAGAAGTGAGCATTAAAACAGATAGAGAGCTGTGTGATTTAAAAATAGACAGAGTGTACAAGTGAGAAAAAGAATTGAGAGATTGGGAGTAAAAACAGATAGAGAGGACTTGTTTTTAAAATAGACAGAGTGTTTGGGAGTAAAAAGAATTGAGAGATAGTGAGTTAAAAATAGAAAGAGATGAACTTTATTTTTTATTCAAAAATGGATCTTAAGTTTGGTACTTGGAATGTTAGAGGATTGTGTAATGCAGCAGACAAACAGAATGAGGTCAAAAAGTTGATTCAAGAAGAATGTTTGCAATTTTGTGCTGTTGTAGAAACACATGTGAAGTTTAAGAATATTAAAAAGACCTGTGATAACATTTTTGGAAGCTGGGATTATACATCAAATGGTGAAGACAATAGTAAAGGGTGCAGAATTATGCTTGGATGGAATGCAAACTTGATACAAGCCTGGATGCTTTCTAAGAACAAGCAATACATGTTTTTCTTGATGGAAACTATTGATAAGCAATCTAAATTCTTTTGTACTGTTATTTATGCTAGTAATTATGGGGTTGAAAGAAGACAGTTATGGAAGGAATTGGAAAATCAAAAAATTATCACTCATGGTGTTCCTTGGATAATACTTGGGGACTTCAATGTGACTATGAAGGCTTCAGAACATTCTAATGGTGGATCAAGCATATCTAATGACATGATGGAGTTTATAGATTGTGTTAATAGTATAGAGGTTGATGACTTACATAGTGAAGGTTTCTTCTATACTTGGACTAAAAGTCTAAAAAATCCAAATTGCAGAACTCTGAAAAAGTTGGATAGGGTGATGGTTAATGAAGTTTTTCTGGAGAAGTACCAGCAAGCTCATGAGGCATTCCTTCCTTACTTAGTATCTGATCATTCCCCAATTATTGTGAAAATCCCTAATGGTGTTAAAAAAAAAGAAGAGTTCTTTCAGGTTCAGTAATTTTATTACTCACAAAAAAGAATTCTTACCTATTGTTAAAGAGGTATGGGATAGAGAGTTTGAAGGGCATTCTATGTATAGAATAGTGCAGAAACTAAAGGCTCTTAAAGGAAATCTTAAAAAGATGAGTTGGCAAAATGGTAATGTGTTTGAAAGAGTGGTAATTTTGAAGGAGAAAGTAAAGGAGTGTCAAATTAAAGTGGATAAATATCCACATGATAGAGAAGTAAAAGAAGAAAGTGTTAGATTACTAGAGGAATATATTGAAGCAAAGAAGGAGGAATATAATCTGTTGTGTTAGAAAGCTAGGGTAGAATGGATTAAAGAGAGGGATAAAAATACTGCTTACTTTCACAAAACCATCAAGGAAAGAGCTCATAGAAGTAGAATTATGAGTATCAGGAATGAGAATGGGTTAGATTTAAAAATGAAGAAGTGGCAAAGCAGATTGTTAAACATTTTGAGGAATTCCTAGGTACTACTAGTAATGTACATGATATTAATGGGAGAAGTGATATTTTCATCAACAAACTTACTAATGATGAGGCTATGGAAATGGTAAGACCCATTAGTGATGCTGAGATCAAAAATGCAATGTTTGGGATTGAGGATTCAAAAGCTCCAAGGCCCAGATGGTTACACATCTAGATTTTATAAATCTGCATGGAGTATAGTAGGGAAGGATGTTTGTCAAGCTGTAAAGGAGTTTTTTTACTTCAGGGAAATTGCTGGGAGAGGTAAATGCTAGTGTTATTTCTCTTATTCCCAAAATCCTAATACCTGATAAAGTATTTGATCTAAGGCCAATTGCTTGCTGTAATGTACTATATAAGTGTATTAGTAAGATCTTGACTAATAGAATTAAGAAGGGTCTGGGAATTCTGGTTAGTGAAAATCAAAGTGCTTTTATTGAAGGAAGACAGATCACTGATAATATTATGCTATCTCAAGAATTGTTCAGAGGGTATAACAAAAAGCTTAGTGTGAAGAAAGTGGCTTTTAAAATTGATTTGCAGAAGGCTTATGATACTATTAGCTCGAATTTTCTAATGAGTATTCTTGGTCTGTTTGGATTTCATGAGAAAATGGTACACTAGATTATGAGTTGTGTTACTTCAGCTAAATTCTCAATCAATGTCAGTGGTGAAAGCATTGGGTACTTTAAAGGAGGTAGAGGATTAAGACAAGGAGATCCTATATCCCCTTATCTGTTTACACTGGTTATGGGGGTACTTACTCTGATTATTAAGAAGAATATTGAAAGTGCAGAAGAGTTTAAATATTATTATGGTTGTAAGAGGTTAAAAATTACAAGTCTATGCTTTGCTGATGACCTGCTAGTCTTCTGTCATGGCAATTGTGACTCTGTGAGTGTTATCAATAAGTCTCTGGATGAATTTAGTAGTTTTTCATGATTACTCCCAAATATGCAAAAAAGTTCTGTGTTTTTTGGTGCTTTCTGCACTAGAACAACAGAGGATACTTGATATTATTCCTTTTAATATTGGAAAACTTCCAGTAAAGTACCTTGGTGTACCACTTATAACTAAGAAAATTGGTGTGAAGGAATGTAAACCTCTGGTGGATAAGGTGAGAACAAGGGTCTCAAATTGGAAGAATAAGAGTTTGTCTTATGCTGGTAGATTGCAACTGATAGCATCTGTCCTTAGCTCTATGCAAATTTTTTGGACTGCTGTTTTCTTGTTACCCAAACAGGTCATTTATGATATAGAAAGGTTGCTGAAAGGATTCTTATGGTGCCAAGGTGAACTCACTAAAGGGAAAGCTAAGGTGTCATGGAATTCAGTATGTAAACCTAAGGAACAAGGTGGCTTAGGCTTAAAGAATTTGAGAACATGGAATGAAGTTTTGTTAATGAAACATCTGTGGAATGTTGCTACTAAAAAAGAGACTTTATGGGTTAAATGGATCTATATGGAAAAACTTAAAGGGAAAAGTATTTGGGAGATTGAGTGTGATAGTAATAGTAGCTTTGGCTGGAAAAGCTTATTAAAATTAAGAGAAAAAGTAAGAAAACACATATGGTGGAAGATTGGAAATGGGAGGAAGGTTAATGTTTGGCATGATACATGGTCTTCAGTGTGCCCCTTAAGTGATTTCATTGGAACTAGGGACATGTATGATGCTAGGCTCAAAAATGATTGTACTATTAGTGAGGCTGTTAAAGATGGAAAATGGTGCTGGCCAGAAGATTGGAATAATGAGTTTGATAGTTTGCAACATTTACAGGTTCCTGTGATCTTAAATGAGAAGGAGGATTATGCAGTTTGGGTTAATAATTTGGGACATGAGAAGAAGTTTAAAACTGGTGATGTTTGGAAGGACATGTGTATTAATGACCCTAAGGTGGAATGGTATAAAATGGTATGGTTTCCACATGCCATTCCAAGACATGCATTTGTCAGTTGGTTAGCAGTTCAAAGAAGACTTATGACTCAAGATAGAGTGCAAATATGGAAGCCTAATGAAGTGATGGAGTGTGTTTTTTGCTACAAATGCAGTGACTCTCATAATCACTTATTTTTTAGCTGTGAATTCACTAATGGCATCTGGACTGAGATTAATAAAAGACTAAATATTGGTTTATCTAGTGTTTGGGACAACATTGTTCAGGAAATAATTATAATGCCAATGAATAACAACATATGGAGTATCATTAGAAGGCTAGTTTGTGCAGCTGCTGTGTATTTTGTTTGGCAAGAAAGAAATAAAAGGATGTTTGGAGAAGAGAAAAGGGATAGTGAGGAGTTAATCAAGATAGTTACTGAGTCAGTTAGGATGAAACTTATGGGTCTTAAAGTGAAGGAATTAAGGTCAGTTAAAGAGGTTGAAAGGATCTGGAATGTGAAGATGCAAAGGATGATTAAAGAATATGTATGAATTGTTTGAATATTTGTATAATAAGTGAATTGTATACTATTTCTCAATGCTTTAGCTTGTTAGAGCATTGTTTGGGTTATCATTGTATTCTTTGCTAGTGAAATAATATAATTTCTCCTTTAAAAAAATAAAATAAATGTGATGGAGCAAATGGGGTTCGAAATTAAATCGAGGAAATGGATCCTCTCTTGTCTTTCATCGGCTTTAATTCTAGTTTTGATTAATGGGTCGCCTTCAAGGAATTCATGATAGAAAGGGGTCTTCGCCAAGGTGATCCTCTTTCTCCTTTTTTATTTCTTATTGTTGCGGAGGCACTTCAAGTCTCTATTATCAAGGCTTGTAATAAAGGAATTTTCAAAGGGTTGTATCTTGCAAACAATAGAGGGAATATTTCCCCTTTTCAATTTGTGGATGATGTGCTATTCTTCGGGGAATGGTCGAGAGCAAACGCGAAAAATCTCATACATATCCTTCATTGCTTTGAAGAGGTGTTTGGTCTTAAGATAGACCTTACAAAGAGTAGGATTTTTGGTATTGGTGTGGCTAATGAGCATGTTACTGATGTCGCCGTCTTCGCTTGGGTGTATCCAAGATAAGCTCCTTTTTATCTATCTTGGCCTCCCTGTTGGTAAAAGAATGCGGTTTTGTGATGGATGGGCGAACATCATTGAACGTTTTGGAAGCAAGCTTTCCGCGTGGAAAGCAAAATCCCTCTCGGTTGGTGGAAGGCTCACTCTAATCAAATCGATCCTCGGGAGTCTACCTATCTATTACCCCTCTCTTTTTAAGGCTCCTAGTAAAGTCATCAACGCTCTCGAATCTATTAGGAGTCGGTTTTTATGGGGTTTTAAAGAAAACCAATGTGGTATAAGTTGAGTTAAATGGAAAACCATCCTCCCCTGTATGGAAAAAGCCGAGCTTGGCGTGGGTAGTATACTTGCAAAAAACTTGGGGCTTCTTGGGAAATGGAAGTGGTGTTTTCTCACCGAAAAGGACGCGTTATGGAGGGCGGTTATCCAAGAGTTCTATGGTGATGATGGAGGCTTAGGGGCTGATTCTATCCAAATAGTGGGGGTGTATGGTGCGACATTCTTGCAAAGTTAGCAATCGTTGGAGACGTGAAAATGCTATTTGGGTAAGAGGGGGGGGGTTCCTAGGCTTGGTGTTTGCCACCTCGTGGAAGAGCTTTAAATGACCTCTATTCTCTCTGTGATTTGATTGGTAATACTACTCTTTCTTTCGATGTCATCGACAAATGGTCAGGGTCTTATGAAGCTTCAGGCACTTTTAAGGTGAAGACACTCTCGAATTCCATCCAAAACGCGCTGTTATCATGTTGTGATGTTGGGAAACATCATATTTGGAATTCGTGGATCCCTCGAAAAGTTAACGTTTGTATTTGGAGGGCTTCTTTGGATAGACTTGCTTCACGCTCAAACCTTGTAGCACGTGGTATCCTGATCATTGATCCCTCATGAACGTTCTGCAATCACCCTTCTGAAGACTTGAAACATGTTTTGGTTAATTGCACTCGGGTTGTTCGAGTGTGGAGAAAAGCTTGCGCTTGGTAGAACTTGGATATGCCCTCTGTGTTTCCATATTTTTCTATTGCAAATATTGCCATGGAAAATGTCCAGAAATATTGGATGTACAAGCCGTAACAAAATCTTTCACGGGGTGCTTAAGATTCGTTATGGGCCTTATGGAAATGAAGGAGCAAGTTGGTCAATGTCGACCCGGTTGCAACGAAAAGTATCAAGGAGGAAGACATATTCTCGTCGATTCAACGACTCTCTAAGACTTGGATCTCAGCCCGTTTCACTCATGGTTATGCAGCTTGGGATAGATGGATCACAAGACCTTTTAACATTCTTGATCATGTTTAATTTGGTTTTTTATATTGGTGTTTTTTCGTGCTTAGTTTCTTAGGTGTTTGTTTTCTCCTTTTCCCCTGTAATGTCTTTTTAAGGCTTCATCTTGGAGCTTGTTTGCTATAAAATCGTTGCTTTTCAAAAAAAAAATAAGAGGGCGAATTGTAAGTTGAAATCTTTTAAAACTATCGCACCTCTTACATGGTTTTACAAAATATCTTAATCGTGACGAAAAGACAAACATAAAGACTATAATTTTTCATATTAAAAATACTAATTCGTATGTGTTTTTTTACATGTTTATGTCGGATTTTTATTATATTTTAAATATAAATAACATTTAAAGTTTAACAGTTAAAGATTGTAAAGTAAGGTAGATAAAAGTTATTTTTTTAAGTTATGTTTAAATTCAATGTATCTATTATTTTCATAATTTTCACAATTTTCACATCGGCATTCCACATCATCTTTTCTTACCACGTCACATATAATTAGTCACATTTGTCAAAATCTTCTCTTATACTGTACATGTTTAGAGGGTAGGGTATGCTGGCTTAAGCCACAAAATAAAATGGGCCTCATATGCTGTCACATCAGCTTTTCACTCCCATTCAAAAATACCCCTTCACTCATAACACACTATCACCTCTTCACTTGAGTCTCACCACTCACACACAAACACATACATTCTAAAATATAATAATAATAAAAAGGTTTTTTTTTTACTTTATCTCGCCACTGCAGTGGCGAGTTACCAAAAATATTAAAAGTGGCAAGGGGGTATGGTGTGGTGAAGAGTAAGTGAAGAGGAGAAAGGTAGGAAGTGACGAGCCTAAATGCCACCATACCCTACCCTCTTAGACTCCTTTTTTGCTAACACCTTTGGAAGTGTTGCTATTTGGTGAATAATTTTTCAAAAAGCTATAGATTAGCTACAAAATCACAGACTATGGTAGCATAACAAACGATAGGTAACAAACTCTAGCCACTAGATGGGAATCTAGAATATGTCAGACGAAAATGATTTAAAGAAAAACCAAGAGCTAAATATGAATTGATTATTTTTAAAGTTGAATGTAAAACGTGCCCGAATACTGATTTTATTGATGCTTTTTTCATGAAATACAAGTTCTTACGTTCGGGAAGTATTATGAAAATGATAAAGTTCTTTTTTTTGTGTGCAAAGGTGAAGGATTATATATTGTAGTGATAATGATAATTCAACAGATGGTCAGGACTTGTGTACTAATTAAAAAACAAAAAATATTATATATCAAAGGTTGTGAAATCTTTGTAAAGGAAAATGTCTAATGATCAACAACGTCAAGATCAAAGAAAATCTATACTTGCTTCCTTTTGTCGGCCCAACTAGATGGTGTTTTAGGCCGTGCTAAGCACGGCCCTATTCGATCATATAATATCATACACTTAAAGTATCATACTGTAGTTGATTAACGTTTAAATAAAATACATGTCGGGTTTTAATAAACTTATTGGTTAACTAATAAAAAGATAACCACCAAAAAGTTGTACAATAATTGAATTGAAGTATTATAGTTGTCTTAGGGGTGTCAAATGGGTCAACCCGACCCGACCCAAACCTAACTCGAACCCGATAAGGCCTTACAGCGTCGAGTTGAATCGGGCCCAACTTACTTTATCGGGTTTATCGGGTCATCCCGATAAACTTCATAGCCTAATAAAGTCGGGTTAGGGTCTTAATTAGTTTGTTATCGGGTTATTGGAACCCGATAAGTTATAATGACCTATTATATTTTTATACTTTTTGAACTAAAATCTCTTTTGTCTAGTTTATTAATCACAGTTCTTTATTACTAAGCATGCCACAAAAAATATGATGAAGTGTATCTTCAAAGTTTGTTATGATGCTTTGCAAGTTTTGCATCAGTGGCTTATTCTTTTCGTCTGTTTTTTTTTTGTTTTGCAGCTAGATGAGGCAAACGACTATATTTCCTACTGACAAAAATTCAATGTGTCTTGCTTTCTTTCTTTATCTATTGTAACAGACAAATTTCAATGCTATATTGGTTAATATTTAAGCTAATTAAATTTTAAGTGTTATTTTAATATATAAAAAAAATTGTAACATGAAATTAGCATGTAACCCGATAACCCGATAAACCAAACCCGACAACCCGCAACCCGATAGACCCGAACTCGATTAACCTGATACCTTATCGGGTCAGGTTGCGGGTTAGTTTTATTTTTTCAAAACCCGATAAGCCCCCTTACCCGACCCGATAACCCGGACACCCCTAGTTGTCTAGTTGATTTCCTTATAATATGATGGCATGATATTAACTTTTTATAATGAAAAGTTGAATACATACATACTTATATTTATATGTTATCCGATGATCTATACTTAATTCACTTCGTATTTAACGAGTATATCATGATTTTTATATAACTTTATAATTGTACAGATTATTATGGGTTTTCGGTTCAGTCACTTCTCTCAACTACCCATCATGCCATCCCCTCCCCTCCTGTCATACTAATTTCTTCAAATAAAAATGAAACTTGAATTTGTAAATAAATTAAATTATAAGCGTAAACCCATGATTATCATATTTCTTAGGTCTTGCAAGTGTATGCTGACACGATACTTAACATGACCCGAAACCGGCCGATGTGCAAACCCCAAAAAAATGTGTGTGAGTTAAGGTGAAAACTCGGCACAGAAATGACCCGTCAACATATTATGTCAAACTATAAAACACCAAAAAATAGGTAACCCATAAAACTTCAATACTGAAACTCCGTATTATAGTGGAGTATTATACAAACACGTCACATAAAATGGTTAGCGACATCCTTTTTCTTTTATGACGGTGACGACTGATGAACGTGTGAGTACATTTTCCTGTGCACGCATGCGTATTAAACATTTTTTTTACCAATAGCGTAATAAACATTAAACATTTATAGTATAAATTATTACTTCGAATTACTCAAGGGTGACCTAGTGACAAAATAAGTTCTGACTATCACTTTAAAATGTGAGGTCTCAAGTTTAATTCCTGCTAGGTGTAAACAACCTTGAAGTGGCTACGTCAACCTCTTGAAAAGGGAGGGTTTTATCTGGTTTGAGTCTGTATGGCGGTGGGTTCAAACCCCGTGAATTAATCGGCCATAAAGTCGAAAACCATATTTACCTAAGAAAAATAAAAATAAATTATTACTCCGTATTTTGCTATATTAATTTATCATTATTTATATCTTCAAGAAATTGCAATATATTACTCACTTGTTTATTAGGTGAAATAGTGGTTACACTATTTGCTTGACAAGAGGTATGGTGGTTGAAAAGGAGCAGACGATATGGCATGAAGAAGGCAATTGCAAATAGTTGTCCAATCTTTTAGAGTGTCGGGTGTCATAACACTATAGCATCATTTTTTGACTGTCACGTCAGCTTTAACACCAACACCTAAAAAAACCCCTCTAATCATAACACCACATTAACATCACTGAGCATCAGGTGAGTTTCATAGTCCCATTTTTACTATGTTTTCTTGGGATGGAGATGATGCAAAATATGTTTTGAAATGTTTTGATTGTTGTGATTATATGGTTTAAGTTACACATGGAAATTTAAGTAGCTATTATATGTTATGTGATGCATGTGTATGATGTTGCATTGTTCTTCGCCTACTTTGTGGGCAAGAGGTTTCGCCTACTTGGTGTGGGTATGAATCTGTGTGTGCTACGGTATCAAGAGTTTGGGATTTGGGGATAGCATTCCTCCCCATGACTAAATGTTGCATGTCATGGATCGGGGGACACGTTCCGTCCCATTTGTGGTTGCTTGTTTGGGACGAATGCATGTTAGCATGTATGATAGTCAGCTTAATTGTCCTGCATGTTTTTTTATCACAGTAATTGATTTAAATCTTGTATTGGTGTCGCAAAACCTATGACTCTCACCAACCATTGTGTTGACGTTTTAAGCATCATTTTTAGGTGAGCGTTATGAAGGTGTTGAAGTTAATGAAAGTGGCTAGAGAGACCATTAGGATGGCATTGGAAGTTCTCATTTGTTTTTATTTCATAAGTGTTTGCATGAATTCTTGAATGTTATGAGTTTTAATAGGTTTGTGAGACATTGTCTTTGTATTGATGAGACCCCTTTTTCATTAATACAAGATGCCGTTCTTTTGTTTTCGGTATTGTCATGACACATCGTGTCTTTTATATTTAGTTATGCATGTAGTGATTCTCTATTGTTGACACCATTGTGTTGTGATGATATCCATGATGTTACGCCTCGTGTTTCCGCCTTGGCGGGGTGTGACAGATTGGTATCAGAGCCAGGTTATAGAGAAGTAGGTGGTTTGGCCTAGACTATAACCTAGGAGTCCCTCGTATAGTTGCATTTTAGGGCTTAAGTGTTTATGTACGTATCTACTATACTTTCTCGCTATTCGAAAGCTTTAATTTTTCTTAATTTGTCTACTACTACTAATATTATATAAATAATATACTTATTTCATTATTGGGATCAAAATAGTATATACACTTCCTTAAATTATTTTTAGTCATGTCTCTTCTAACCGTAATATAATCTATTGTGTTAGCTACCTAGGCGTTTTGTATCTTGCTTTCTATGAGTTTATATCCGACCTGACGGGCTACTCCGATAGCTATGATTCAAAAGAGGAGCCATTGAAAGGAGCTCCGAGGACCCGATGAGGAAAGTTAGTTTAGAAGAGTCGGAGAAGGAGTCCGACTCAGATCGCTTGTCGGCTGCTCGTACAGGCCTGGACCCGCTCAGATCGGGTGGACTTACCTGCAAGGCAAAGTCAAACCCAAGGCCGAGGCCAAACAAAATTTTATTCTGTCTTTCCCTCGACACGATACTATTGATTAATTTCTTTCAGATATCTTGTATTTGGAGGCCTGCTAACTTTCGGTTTCCTTTATGTCGTTTTGATTTTATCATTATATAATAAGTATTTCCATTGATGGAAGCATCCTTTTCTGTGTTATATTGGAGTGGTTTAAGATGTGCAATGTGGTATATGTGCTTATATGTGTGTTATCATTGAGAGGTGTAGTCTTGGAAGTAAGTATACGTTGAAGGAATGCCATTAAAAAATATAGGGCCAACATAATTATAAAGGCATCACACACGTAAACTTGTGACCATGATTGCATTGATCGGCGTTTGCTTGTTAGTTGGTAGTGTAAAATGTTATACTATGTGCGGTTGTGTTATGAATAGTTATGAAGTTAGTAAGTTTCCCCTTCTATCTACCGCTTTCGGATATCCCAGATACCCGTTATTGCTATTATTACGATTATGAAGTTTGTTCGTTTGCTCGATTATTCGTTCGGATATATATAACCCTCATTTTAGCATCCCTTGTTTGTACCATGACGTTATGGATGATCTAACTTTTCTATTCGGCGTCTTGATGAATATTGGTTGTTTAGATCTGCTTCTTTGGATATTGGTACGTTTCATTAGTTCTTTTGTGGCACACACTACTCGTATGAGTATCAAAATTTTCTTTTAAGCATTAATTGTTCCTAACATATTAGTGCAGATCATGACTCCGTTCTTATTATATCCTTTGGTTTTTTTAACATGTTGCGGCATGTTAGTACCGACGCTTTTCTATGGTTTTTCTCTTGATCGTAAGTATGGATTAGTCTTTACATTTTTTTGGTTCGTAATGTCTTTGTATAAAATTCTCTTGAGCATGTTCGCTTCACTGTTATTCTAACTATATGGTTCATGGTATTTTCTTTCGCTTTCAAACAATAAAATTTTCTTAGAGTCTTTACGGTATTTTACAATCTCTTTTGGTATTACGATGTCCTTGTTTGAGTAACATATTTTATATTAATGTCGAATTATGAAAACCTTTTGAAGTATATCTTGATGGTGTTTGGGGAAAACTATATTGAAATGATTTTATGAATATAACACTCATGTGGAAATGTCTCTTTTAAGAAAAACTATGTTTACAATAAATTTTGAAACAATATGATAATTGGTTGACTTACAAAACTATTTTCTTTAGAATAATATTAAGAAAAAGATAGGATAATAATTTTTTTAAAAGCTTGTTTTTTGATAAATTGTATAATTATAAAAAGGATGTTTAAAAGTAATTTATATGGGTAAAAGCGATACCATTATTAAATAACGCCTCTGGATTTTATGACAACCATAATTAAAATGATTATATAAAGATTAATTTAAGACGATTTTTTAGTGAATTTTATCATTAAAGACGACTTTTCTTTAATTATTATAAATGGATTTTATAAAAGCATTATTTAGTTGGTCCTTTCGACTAAAGTCGATTATTGGTATAGAAGAATCCTATCTTCATTTATCAATCTTGATACGTATTGTTGTTCGTTATGTGTTATTTTGTCATGGTACGCTTGTGATTCTTTCCGTTTTCGATTCTGTCGAGTAAATTTATTTTTATCCTTTCTTTTAAGGATTCTTATGACATTTGATCCGCATCTATTTCCATATGTGAAATCCCTTATATGTATTCTAGCCTTTGATTCGATATCCGTTTGCTACCCTATTCGATAGTTCGTAACCCTTAGGATTCGTTCGATATACGTTTTATTCGATCAAGTCACTCTCAGTGGGAAGCACCTGTGTTGTTCAAGAAGAAGGAAAGTTGTTTGCCTAGTTTTCCAAGTATGAATTCTGGCTACAAAAAGTGTGTTTTCTCAGACACGTGGTTAACATCAATGATCTATACGGGGACTCTAGTAAGATAGAAGCAATGAAGAATTAAAAAGTACCTAAGACGCCATCCGGGATACGATCATTCTTGGGATAGGCAGGTTACTACTGACGTTTCATAGTAAATTTTTCTAAGATTACTAAACCCCTTACTTCACTAACACAGAAGAATAAGAAGTAGGAGTGGACCAAGGAACAAGAGGAAGCTTTTCAGACGTTGAAGGGCAATTTGTGATACACCAATATTGTCATTGCCTGATGGATCCAAAGAGTTTGTAGTTTACTGCGACGCGTCGAATCAAGAATTAGGTTGTGTACTTATAACAACCCAGAATTTTCATCAAATGAAAAATCAACCTATTTTATTATAATCACAATTATTCGGGGAAATGTTTTGCTTTATTACGTTACTTGCATTACCAATATCTCAATATGAAATATAACTTGCATAACTAAAGTAGACGAGCTCACACAACCTACCTATGCCATATATATATATTTATATGTCAAGCAAACATCATAACATATCAAGTCAATATCTTAATATCATTATTACAAAGTACATTACTCATATAATATACCATTCGCAACGTTATATCAAAACGGGCTTTAAACCGTTATCGTTTACCTCTAAACACTAATTCCATGAAAGGTTAATATCTAAAGCGAATGTACAAGCTACTAAAGCGTATGTACAAGTAATATAATATCTCATTTGAAATATAAACTCCCTCCAAGTCAAAGTACAAGTTTCCAAAGTATAATGTACAAGCCATCAAGCACGATATCCAAAATAGCCGTTTTACCTCCGTTTTCCCAAGGAAACTTGTACAATCCATCAAGTACAAGTTACAAGCAAGTCATATACCTCATTTATAATCCATATTCATTCTCATTTCATGAAATTACAAGAAATCCAAGTTAGAAACCCTAACCCGAGCAAAATACTAAACCGTGACCCGTTTCTTCATTTTTATCCATTATAAACCTAAACCAACACTCAAATAAGTTGTAATAACTTATATTACAACATTATCAATCATATTCAATCATCATTTCATCATTTCATTACCATTATACACGAATTAAAACCAAGAAACCCTAAACGTGCCCTAATTTGAACTTTTAACCCGTTTACTCATTTTCACCCATTTTAAACCCAAACCACCTATCAATTCTTGATTATAATCCTTAATACAAACCTTATGATCATTAATCCACACTTATAACTCAAATGTACTCGAAATACAAGCACAAAAATTCAAACCGTGCCCAACCCCACTTCAAATGAACTCGTGTACACTTTTCTTTCTTTTTGAC
>BQNB010015291.1:53522-73527 GCA_026074375.1 Tanacetum coccineum | reverse complement strand
TTTGTTTCGTTACACCTTTACACCTTAGCCTACCTTGTTAGATTAAGTCCATTTATCAGTTGCTAGTTGCTTAAAGTGTAAAGTATCCCGAGTCTTGTGTCAATTTTCTATCTTTGGTACGGTTGGGAAGAAATTTGCACATTGCAAATGGGAATGTATAAAGTAGTCAAAACTCATGTATTTTAAATACCAACACAATTATTGGTACGTTCGAAGAATGAAGAATTATTGAAGGAATTATCCGGAATTATTATGATCGTGAAGATGGTGAAATTACACCGAGTTTCGTAGCTAGTATAGGAAAAAAATTAGAAAATCGCAACAAAAAAGAGAGGAGGAAAGTTTGAAGATAATCGTTTCGCAAGAGCTTAGACCGAAGGAATTATATGAAGGGTCAATTATTCGTTGATACGTCCTATAAGTCAACGATGTAGAGTATTGTATAAAGTGGTAGATATCACCACTAGTCTTGTAAAAGTACGTAAAGTATGAGATGATTGGGAAGTTGACCGTTACGGGAACGCCAACTCAGGTTGTTGTTTTTGATCTATGATCAAGACTTTTGTATATAGTTGTGTCTTAATCATGGTAATGGTCAGGAAAAAGTGTCTAGCAACTTATATTTTGGACCTAGTCTATTTGCTTTGTAATTTTTATTTAACAACAATTTAATTCTCTTTCCTAATCATTAACCATGGGTTTTACGCGAATGAGGATGTGATCAAGCATGCATGTCTATTTCGTCGTTATGGCCATGTATGCATGTCTCAGCTGCCTTGTTGGTGTGGTACTTTTGGTGAAAGATTGTAGAATGATCAATCCTAAGCCTTATAATAAAAACCCATTTTACCGTTATAAACTTGTTACTCCTTAGCTCTAGTGGTGGAGATGTGTATCCTTGCCAAGCCTATGATAGAATACTTGTCACGACCGAGAAATTGAGTGAATTAGTTACATGTTACCACATAGATTAGTTGAGTGATTTGAGTGTTTTCATCTTCCCATTTCGTGAGGTGTTTGGTTGTGTACTTGTAATAGATCAAATACATGCTTAAACGGAAAATTCCTTAGGGATACATTTTCATAAACT
This sequence comes from Tanacetum coccineum, assembly GCA_026074375.1. NCBI lineage: Eukaryota > Viridiplantae > Streptophyta > Magnoliopsida > Asterales > Asteraceae > Tanacetum > Tanacetum coccineum. Next base: position 72,437 of record BQNB010015291.1, on the reverse strand, counting down.
TCTAAAGGCTACTTGAGGACAAGTATGATTCAAGTGGGGGGATATTCGATGACATCAAATAACGTTACTTTTATAGCATCATTTATCCCATGTAATTAACCCATTTTATATAATTATTGCAAAAAATTGTTACTTAATCATTTGTATTTGAGAATTGCAGTAATTATGGAGTACTTGGTGAACGCTAGCAAAAATCACGCATTCTGGAGCTTAAACGAAGATATTTGAAGATTATTGTTCTGACAACCAATATGCCATATCCATCAAGGAAGATACGACGTATTTGTGCCTACACGTCACTAAAGACCATGAAGGAAAATAGATCAATACGTCGTATCCAGGAATGACCAATACGCCGTATTCGAGCCATATGGAAATAAAATATTCTGAAAGATATCAAACGTGATCCCTACTCTAATAAATCCCCAATACGCCGTATCAAAGACTCTCGATACGCCGTATCAACCTTTTTCCAGACCTTATAAATAGAAAACTTAAAAACGAGTTTTAGGTGTGCAAAATCATATTCTCGATACCTAAATAATAAAAGTTGATTTTCAAAGGAGAAAAAGAGCAAAAGAGGTCGAGCAACGCAATTAATTCCATAGGACAACGTGTAATTTCTTGTACTTTTGTAATCGTTTAGTTTTTGGTATCATTCGTTAACTCGGTTAGTTTACATTGGCTAAATCATTACTTTCGTATTAATTATGACGTTTGAAGGCTAATACCTTCGGGTATTAGCCATTATCATAAAGATCTTAATGTTTGATTTGTTTATCTCAATTTTTTAATTTATCGTTGATTGCTTGTTTATGTTTATCAATATACTTGTTTACGTACTTTTGTATTTGACCTATCATTCAACTGAATCTAGTGATACGGACCAAGTAATCTAGATGTCAGGATAGTTCTCCATATAGTGATTTATACATCTAGACCAATAGGATCACAAACAACGACCTATCTTTGCCCTTAGATGGTGAGCTTAGTTGTACCGGCAGGTGACCCAGGGATCAACGAGTACGTTCTTAGTTAATTGGTAAAGACTTGATTAGTGGACTACTTGTGTATAAATTGTCTTTAAGCAGTAAGTGGGTAAAGTCTCCATGAGCTAGGGTTTAACAAGTTCACCATTGCTTTAATCCCTAAGATAGATTATAATCAGCAAATAAGGATGCTTTATGCGGATGCGTTTAATTGTGACAGAATTCTACGTGTCTAGGTTTAAGGAAGAAGTATCGCCTTAATCTTAAGAATGATATGCCACCTTGATATAAGAAATTATTGCACTAAATAAACAAACCAACGTTCTAATCGGATTAATGATGGCTAATACAGTTTTCTTATATTTGGCTCAACCGCTAAAAAAGGTCGATGTTATAAAACTGGTGGGTAACAATAAGCCCAGTACTATGCCTAGTACTAGTAGGGATAATGAAGACGGATTTGTTGAGGTCAAGATCAGAAAGAAGAAAGGGAAAAAAGATGAAGGTACTCGGGCTTTTGGTGGTATTAGGTTGTCAAAGCCTAAATCTAATGTTCTATGGCAACAAAAGAAAAATAAGGGTTCGAAAAGTAAATCTAACGTTTCATCTGCTAGTGTTACAACTAGTGGTGAAAAAAGCACTTCGCCAACTCTAATTGCGTTTGATGTATTGAACCTCGGTGGTGATGTTGATCAAGGGCTTTGACATCAAAAGGATTCTTCAAATCCCTAAACCAAGTAATGAGGTAGCAGAAAATGAGAGTTCTAAAGGAGGGAATGAGGAAACACAATCGAAAGACCATGGCAGCTTATGGGAAAAGTTTAAAGGGAGCAAAGAAGCTTCTTCTAGCAAGGCTACGTCTACTAGTTCTAATCTGATTAATAATGGTTAATACAATTTTCTTATATAAGGGTCGACATCTCTTTTATCTTTTGTTAATTAGCTTGCGTGGGTAAAAGTGCCTTGAATTGATTGTAGTCACCAACCAAACTGTGCCAGTCTCTCAGGCTGAAAACCCCTTTTTTCCCGTTAGAATTAGGATTTAGACTGACATAGGTTTAACATAGGTTTAGAATAGAGTAGAATTATCATAGAATAGATAACCAAGATATTAATTAAATTGAGAGATTTAACCTCGCTTTAAGTATTCGACACCCTACTTACCACAAAACTACTACCGATCGGGTACACTGCCCGTTAAAGTGTTGTTTTTGGTTTAGGCGGCAAAATATAAATTTAAAACTTGAATCAATAAAATATACACCACACAACAACACATCATGAATAAAGTGGTAGATATCGCCACTTGTCATGTAAAAGTATGTAAAGTATGGGATGATTGGGAAGTCGACCGTTACGGGAACGCCAACTTTGGTTTTTGTTTTTGATCTATGATCAAGACGTCTGTAAATAGGTGTGTCTTTATCATGGTAAATGGTCGGGGAAAAAGTGTCTAGCAACTTATATCCTGGACCTAGTCTATTTGTTTCGTAATTTTTGTTTAACAACAATTTATTTCCTTTTCCTAATCATTAGCCATGGGTTTTATGCGAATGAGGATGTGTACGAGCATGTATGTCTATTCCGTCGTTATGGCCATGTATGCATGTCTTAGCTGCCTTGTTGGTTTATTACTATTGGTGAAAGTTAGAAGATCCCTACCCTATATCATTCTTCATTCTAACCCTTGATTAAACTTGAATGAGATTGTGATCGAACACACATGTCTATTCCGTTGTTATGGCCATGTATGTGTACTTCAGCTGCCTTGTTGGAGTGGTACTTTTGGTGAAATATTATAGAATGATCAACCCTAAGCCTTATTATAAAAACCTATTTTACCTTTATAAACTTGTGATAGGTCTTGTTTATCTTGAATCATACTTATTGTTCATGTAAGCTTAGAGAGAATAGTAGAGGATGGCAAGTATTCGAATTTTAAATCTTATTAAAATAGAGGGAAAAGGAAAGGTTTATTACAAGACATCACCCTCTAATGATGATTAGAGGAGGTATTTATAGGAGAAGGAAGGTGCCTTCCCTTCCTTTATTTTTCTAATGTTTCACTTCTAGTCCCTATTCTTTGGTAATTATGCTATTTATTACTTTTAGCATAATATACCTTATTACAAACTACTTTATTCTAAACAAAATAAAGACTATTAACTAAATATAACTAAACCACATAATCGACACTTTTTATGAACCTAACAACTTGTTACTCCTTAGCTCTAGTGGTGGAGATGTGTATCCTTGCCAAGCCTATGATAGAATACTCGTCACGACCGAGCAAATTAGTTACATGTTACCACATAGATTAGTTGAGTGATTTGAGTATTTTCATCTTCTTATTTTGTGAGGTGTTTGGTTGTGTACTTGTAATAGATCAAATAAATGCTTAACTAGAAAAATCCTTAGGGATACATTTTCATAAACTTCTAAAGGCTACTTGAGGACATGTAGGATTTAAGTGGGGGGATATTTGATGACATCAAATAACGTCTATTTTATAGCATCATTTATCCCATGTAATTAACCCATTTTGTATAATTATTCCAAAGAATTTTTACTTAATCGTTTGTATTTGAGAATTGCAGTAATTATGGAGTACTTGGTGAAAGTTAACTAAAAGGCACTCATTCTGGAGCTTAAACGAAGATATTTGAAGATTACTGTTCTAACAACCAATACGCCGTATCCAACAAGGAAGATACGGCGTATCTGTGCCTGCACTTCACTAAAGACCACGAAGGAACAAGATTCTATACGCCGTATCCAGAGAAGCCTATACGCCGTATCCAAGATATAGTAATTAAATATTCTGGAAGATATCAAATGTTGTCCTTACTCCAAGAAATCCCCAATACGTCGTATCCCACATCGCCCGATACGGCGTATCGACTAGTTTCCAGACACTATATATAGACGACCCTAAACTCAGTTTTAGAGATGGAGGTATGCTTTTAACCACCAAGGTCAATTTTCAAAAGACAAAAGAAGCCAAGAAAGTGCAACAACATGCTTCAATCTATAAGGAAACCCTTGTAATTCATATACTCTTGATAATCATTCAATCTTTGGTATCATTCGTTTAACTCGATTAGTTTACCTTGTTTGATTCGATTGTTATGTTTGTATTCATTACAATGGTTATTGGCTGATACCTTTAAGTATTAGCCATATTTATGAAGATTTCAATGTTTGGTTTGTTTATCTCGATCGCTTAATTTATCATTGGTTATTGATTATGTTTATCACATGATACTTGTTTATGTGCTTTAATATGCGTTTAATCCGTATCTAAGGATATCGCCTGTAGCTTAACTAGATATCAGATAGTTCTCGCATAGTAATTTATATAGGTGGAATTAAGATCAAAATAAAGTCCTGCTAAATCTGTATCTAAGGATATCGCTTGTAGCTTAACTAGATATCAAATAGTGCCTTTGGTTTAGTGAACAAGTTAGACTAGTAGGTGACCTAGAATGATTCTAACACATAACGTTCCAATTCCCTTGGCTTGGTTTGGATAGTGAACTACCACTTACATAAAATACCGTAAGCAGTAAGTTAGTAAAGTCTCTATGAGCTAGGGTTTAACAAGACCACATTGCTTTAATCCCTAAAATAGATTATAATCAATAAAAAGGATGCTTTATGAGGATGCGTTTAATTGTGACATAATTCTTCATGTCTAGGTCTTAGGAAGAAGTAACGCCTAAGTCTTAAGAATGATATGCCGCCTCGAGATAAGTAATCATTGCACTAATAAACAAACCCGCGTCTTAATTAGAATTAATATGGTTAATACGTTTTCCTTACATTAGGTTTCACCGCATCTTTATCTTCTGTCTATCGCCTTATGTGTGTTAATTGTCATCAAAACCTTAGGTTAGATACCCAAAACTGTGCCAGTCTCTCAGGCTGAAAACCCCCTTCTTGCATTAGTTTTTGGTTTAACTTAGATAACTAAAATACTGATAGATTAGATATTAACACTCTCGCTCTTAGTGATCGACACCCTACTTACCAACGAAGCTACATCTTGACCGGGTACTGTGCCCGTTAAAGTGTAAAACTTGATAACAAATAATACCTACGCAGAACGACACATTATCAACCAAGTCATAAAATCACAGACCTTAAGTCAAATATATTTTGACAACACTCCCACTACCTGCTGTCCCATTTGAATATTCCAACAACTTTCAATCAAACAACCTAACTAGTGTTTCTATCATCCTAACAACCTTCTAATGCCATACCCATTACCATGAGTCCCTCACAAACAAAAATACACATCAAACCTAAAAATCATTAAATAAAAATAATGAAGTATAATGTGAAATAAAACAACACAAGAAGATTAAGGCTTACTAGAATATAAATCAAGCAAAATAGAAGACACACACCCTCCCTATGGGGCGTTTTTGGTTCGAACCTAATAAGAGATCAAGACCACAACTCCTATGTGATCTTAAACACAATCAAATCCTTCCAATGACACTTTAACTTCAACCTACAAGTTCCTTTTCATAAGTTTTTTCACAACTTCTTTAATACTTTGATTCAAAGCTTGAAACTTTGCATAGGGCCTTGGTTGATGATTCTAACAACAGGATGATGGTCGCATGAGGGATTTGAAGTGATGGTGGTGGTGAGGTGGTTTAGGTGGTGGCTGTGCCGTGGTGGTGGTAGTGTATGCCGGCGCCGAAAAAAGGGAAGAGGGGGAGGAGAGAGTTATAATTAGAGGCTAGGTTTTTGTAGTGTTAGGGTTTGAAAATGAGAGAAACCTTAATGTGCATCTTATTTATACTCAAAAGTAATCAAAACAAAGTGTAAGGTGCATAATAGTTGAGGGGTGATGGTGTATATTTATTCACATGGGTCTTTATTGCAATTTTTGTATTAATACGGCTCGGGACTTGTTCAGGTTTGATAACGTTTGATTGAGGACCCGAAATACGTGTCGTTGTGTTTAAAATAGTTTTTCCACATAAAGTGAGTATTTGCACGACTAGTATTTCATAAATGTTTTATAAAATTTATTTAAAATGTTTTTATTTATTGGGTAATCATCGGGTATCACGGGTAAGCTTTGTCCGTAAAATGAAACTTTAACTTGAATATTCATGTTTTTAACAAACGTTTTTGAATAAAATATTAATTAATTTATTAAATAAATTGTGATAATTAAATATAAATTTAATTATTATCGTGTCGGTACGCGTTGTGTGCGGTTTTTCATAATTTGCGAGATATGTTCTCGTTTTCAAGTCAAATGAGTTCGAAAATGTTCAAAAGTGAGATATAAATAATAATAAGTATAATTTTTTATTATAATAAGTTTGGAAAATTACCAGTTTTTACAACAACCAAGGAAACAATAAGAACCAAGATGATAACGTCACCAATGACAACAACCAAGGTAATGTTAGGACTATGAACAACGGACGAGGTGGTTGTTCATACAAGAAGTTCATGGCTTATAACCCAAAGAAGTATGATGGAAAGGGTGGTGTGATAGTCTACACTCGCTGGATTGAGAAAATGGAATCAGTCTAAGATATGAGTAGGTATAGGGAGAACCAGAAGGTTAAGTACACTATCGGTTCTCTTATCTGTAAGGCACTAACATGGTGGAACTTATAGGTCCAGACTAGAGGTCGGAAGCCGCAATTGGCATAACCTAGGAAGACTTTAAGACTTTGGCAAGAGAGGAGTTTTGTCCAAACAATAAGATACAAAAAGTGGAAACTAAGTTTTGGTGTCATGCCATGGTTGGAGCTGGCCATGCTGCCTACACTGATCGATTCCATGAGCTTGCTAGGTTAGTCCATCATTTGGTTACCCCTGAGAAAAAGAGAATTGAGAGGTACATTTATGGTCTTGCTTCACCGATCTATGAGATAGTTTCAGCAATGAAGCCAACAACAATTCAGAGTGTTGTACTAAAAGCTGGAATGCTAACCGATGAGACAATTAGGAATGGAGCATTGAAAAAGATTTCTAAGAAGAGAGGGAATAATGGAGAGCCGAGTAGGGATGGAAATGCTAGCGATGATAACAAGAGGTCTAGGACGGGAAGGGTGTTTGCCACAACCACAAACCTTGTTAGAAAGGAATACACTGGTAATGCACCTAAATGCACAAACTGTAACTATCACCATCAACCTGAGGTACCTTGTCGTTTGTGTATAAACTACAATCGCTTCAAGCACCTTGCTAAAGATTGTAGGGTAGGACCTAGGGTAATGCATCCCCTAAATGCTAGAAACCCGACTGCTACTCGTGGAGCTTGTTTTGAATGTGGTGGTATGGACCACTACAAGGCAGTATGTCCTAGGTTGAACCGAGCCCCAAGACCGAGAGGAAACCGTCCAAATCAAGCAATGGTTGTCGAGGGAGGACAAGGTTATGGGAACAATGGCGATTAGGCACATGGAAGAGCTTTTATGATGGGATCAGGGGAGGCTCTCCAAGACCCAAACATAGTGACAAGTTCGTTCACTTTAGACAATCACTATGCTACAACTCTATTTGATTCTGGTGTCGATTATAGCTTTGTTTCCACTACTTTCATGCCCCTGTTAGACATAAAGCCCAGTAACTTAGGTTTTATCTATGAGATCAAAAAAGCTAGCGGTCAACTAGTAGAGATCAATGAGGTCATTCGAGGTTGCAAACTAGAGATAGAAGGTCACATCTTTGTTATTGACTTGATACCGTTCGGACACAAAAGTTTTGATGTGATCGTAGGGATGGATTGGTTGTCCAAGAACAAGGACAAAATTGTTTGCCATGAGAAGGTAGTTAGGATCTCACTACCAAATGGCGAAATACTTAGAGTCTTAGGAGAAAGGCCAGAAGAGAAAGTAAGACATTCTAAGAGTGCAAAGTCAAGGAGCAGAGACTGAAAGACATAGTTGTCGTTAGAAACTTTTCCGAGGTATTTCTTGACGACCTATTAGAATTACCCCCATCCCAAGAAATCAAATTTCGTATCGACTTAATCCCTAGAGCAATGCCGGTCGTAAAGTCTCCTTATCGTTTGGCGCCCTCTGAAATAGAGGAGTTGTCGAGTCAACTCAGAGAACTCCAGGACAAGGGTTTCATTCGACCAAGTTCATCGCCCTGGGGAGCACCAGTATTGTTTGTCAAGAAAAAGGATGGTTCATTTAGGATGTGCATCGAATATAGAGAGTTGAATAAACTGGCCATCAAGAACCATTATCCCTTTCCAAGAATAGACGACCTATTCGATCAACTACAAGGATCACAATATTCTCTAAGATAGACCTTCAGTCCAGATTCCATCTACTAAGAGTGCATGAAGATGACATTCCAAAGACTGCGTTTCGAACTCGATATGGACATTTCAAGTTCACAGTAATGCTCTTTGGTTGGACGAATGCACCAGCAGTATTCATGGACTTCATGAACCGAGTATGTAGACCATACCTAGACAAGTTTGTAACAGTGTTCATAGACAACATCTTGATCTACTCTAAGACTAAGGAAGAGCATGAGATGCACCTAGGGTTAATCTTGGAAGTTGGAATTGCTCAAGAAGGAGAAACTGTACGCAAAATTCTCTAAGTGTGAATTCTGGTTGCAAGAAGTGCAGTTTCTTGGACATGTGATTAACGATGATGGATTACATGTAGACTCCAGCAAGATTGAGTATGTTAAGAATTGGGAAGCCCCTAGAACTCAGAGGTTAGTTCATTCTTAGGATTAACAGGATACTATCGCCGATTCATAGAGAATTTGTTAGATATTTGAAAAAGACTCGGCCACCCCATGTATTGTACCATTTATTATAGCTCGTAGTTTAACGTTTAATATGTAATGTTTGGTAATGGGCCGAGTTATAAAGTCTAACGTGTAAGCCTATACCATAGCCTAAGGGCTAATTTTGTAAGCTACTATATAAGCCTCTTCCATGCCTTGGAAGAGGTGGTTAGCCATTTCATAATACAAGTTCATTTTCTATCACTAGAAAGATTTTCTCTCTAACTTTCTCTCTCTAGAGTTGACTAATCCATATATCTTCCATTATGTTATAATTTCCAATATCCTACAATTGGTATCAGAGCTCATTGGATGATTAGCAAGATTGTGTGTGCGTTTTCTTAGTTAGTTTATATCAAACGTTTGGTTTTTGAAGGTTTATAGTCTTGTACTTTGTTCTCTTTGATCTTGATGTTTGTGATGTTAAAGTTCATGTTGTTATAGTTGCTATAGCCTTCTAGTACCAAGTTGTGCAAAAGAAACCAAGCAAAACGTTCAAAAAGGTAATTTTTAGGCGTTTTAGGTGAAAAACTACGTTTTCCATTCTAGCGAGTTAAGGTTCTGTTTGAAGATCTTCTTAGCGAGTTGTGGTACTGTTCTAGCAAGTTGTCAGACTAGTACACTGTGTCAGCGAGTTGTCAGGTCGTACTGTGTTAGCGACTTATCTTTTTGTGCAGGTAGCGAGTTGACTTTTCTTGCAGGTAGCAAGTTGGCGATAGCGAGTTACAGGTTATCTGAAGACCATTTTCTAGCAACTTGAGGAAAGAAACTCTGTCCATTTGATTTCTTGTTATCGAGTTGTCAAGGCTTCTTCATAGCGAGTTGAGGCCAGCGAGTTACAGGTTATCTGAAGACCATTTTCTAGCGACTTGAGAAAAGAAACTCTGTCTATTTGATTTCTTGCTAGCGAGTTGTCAAGGCTTCTTCATAGCGAGTTGAGGCCAGCGAGTACAAGTATTTTGAAGATCTTTCTCTTAGCTAGTTGGGAAAAGAAACTCTGCTAATTTTCTTTCTTGATAGCGAGTTGTTAAGTCTCTTCACAGCAAGTTGCAGGGTAGCGAGTTGTGAACTTGTAAACTTTTGGACTAAATTTTCAACTTGAAAAAATTTCAACCTGTAATCTTAACAAACTTGAACAACAATTCACCATTTCAAACAATCAATCACCACTTTTAACATACAATCACTAATCATTGTTCGATCAACTTAAATCATTTCACAATCAATTAAGATGGCTAATCTTTCAGAAGATGTCCAATGTGCCGGTTCTAATACCCGACCACCTATGCTTGATAGGACTGACTTAATATCATGACAACAACGCATTCGTCTGTATTGTCGAGGAAAAGAGAATGGGGTGAACATCCTGAAGTCGATTGATGAAGGACCTTTTCAGATGTGAACATTTTGGGAAACGCTTGCTGAAGGGAATGAAGGTGCCTTACATCTAGGTCCAGAACGAGCTCGAGTCTATTATGATCTTTCACCTGAAGATAAGGATATGTATAACGCTGACATTCGGGAAATAAACATCCTACTTCAAGGGCTACCAAAAGACATCTACTCTCTTATCAATCATTACACTTATGCAAAAGACATTTGGGATAATGTGAAGATGCTCATGGATGGATCTGAATTAACAAAAGAAGATAGGGAATCACAACTGTATGATAACTTTGAACAGTTTCGTCTGAATAAAGGAGAAACTATTCACAACTACTATGTCTGGTTTGCCAAACTTATCAATGACATGCGGAACATCAAGATGACCATGTACAGAATGCAGTTGAATTCAAAGTTTGTTAATAACATGTTGCCTGAATGGGGTAGATTTGTAACAGCAGTGAAACTGAACAGGGGTTTAAGGGACTCCAACTATGATCAACTGTATGCTTATCTGAAGCAACACCAGGCACATGCCAATGAGAACAAAATGATGTTGGAACTATTCACTCAACCAAATGTTGATCCTCTTGCCTTGATGTCTAATGTTTTACATCAGCAGTACTACTCATAATCATCTACCACTCCACCATCCACACATCTTCAACCACACTTTGCTGACAACCCTCAACTTAACTCAGGACTCTCTCCAATGGACAACTTAATTGAGTACTTAACCAACACACTTGCCCTACTCACCCAGTCATACAAAACATACCTTCCTTAAACCAACAATCAACTCAGAACTTCATCAAATATAAGGAACCAAGCCACAGTTCAAGACGACAAGGTTGTGGTTTAAAATGTTTAGGGTAGACAGAATAGAGGTCAGGGGAACAATGCACGGGGTGCAGGTGCAGCTGGTTATGAGGGAGCTCAGAACAGAGTTGGGAATGCAAATTTAGGTCAAGCAAGGCAGATTAAGTGTTACAACTACAACGGTATAGGCCACATTTCATGGAACTACACTCAGCCTAAGCGACCATAGAACTTAGAATACTTTAAAGACAAGTTGTTGTTGATGCAAGCTCAGGAGAATAGGGTAGCATTAGATGAGGAGCAGTTACTGTTTATTACAGTTGGACAAGACAATGTTGTTGATGAGGATGTGGATGAGCAACCGGTTTAAGACTTAACACTTAATGTGGACAATGTTTTTCAGGCTGATGATTGTGATGCTTTTGATTCTGATGTTGATGTGGCTCCTACTATACAGACTATGTTCATGGTAAATCTCTCATCCGCAGATCCTGTTTATGGTGAAGCCAGTTCGTCATATGATTCAGACATTCTATCTAAGGTACCCGATCATGACAACTATCAGGATGCTGTTTATGAACATCATGAAGTACACGAGATGCATGATGATGTACAACCAAACTACGTTGTTGACTCACATTCGGATTATACAAGTGATAGTAATATGATTTTGTATGATCAGTATGTAAAGGACAACGCGGTGCTAGTTGTATAAAATAATGTATCTTCTGTACCAAATGATGCATACATGATGATATTAAATGACATGCATGATTAGTCTGCCCAATGTGTCTCTGTAACAACACATGACAATGTAGTTGATAAATCATTGACTGCTAAACTTGCGACATAAGAGGAACAAGTTGAACTATATGAAAGACGGGCCAAGTTTGAATTAACAGTAAGAGAAGAAAAGATTGATGAACAATTAAGAATAGTTATTACTGACCGTAATATTAAGGAAGAAAATTTGAAAAAGGAACTTCATTCTTTAAAACTACAACTTACCTCTACCATTAGCCATAACAAGTCAATGGTAGAAAAAGTTACATCTTTGAAAAAGGATTCTAAACAGAAAGAAAATAAATACCTTGAAGAATTTTTAGACATGAAAGCTTTAAAAGAAAAGGTCGATGATAAATTATACAAATAAGACCAGTATCTTCAAACAGTTCACATGCTGTATAAACCAAAGCCCTATTATGATGAACATAAAAAGGTAGCTATTGGATACAAGAACCTCTTATATCTCACCCATGCAAAGCAAGTTTAACCTGCTCTATACAATGGCCATGAAATAATCAAAACCCATCACGACCCGGCCATAGTACACGACTCTGAGGATACCCTATAGATAGCTGAGACTACTAGAAAGCAAATGAATGAAAAAATGAAAGACCTAGAGTATGTGAAAAAGAAGGTTAAGATTTCACCACATGATTACTCGAAAGAGAATTATTTAGCAACTTTCACACCACAGAAACAATTGACCCCTGAGCAGATATTTTGGTCCGAGGATCTCATCAAGATGAAAGCAGAAGCTCTCAAAGAGCAGGCCACAGCTTCAAGACCAATCAAAGCGTTAACGGTGTATCCTTCAAATACACCTGCAACGCTTGTTCCTAGGGTGCTTCCAACAAAAAGTCAAGTGAAAATTAATATTTTTGCACTTATACAACTTTTATCAGAATTTGAAAAAACATGTAAAAAGAGAATTACACCAATGATATCACTGAAGGGGAAATAGGGTTTTGAACAAACCAAGGAATGCTATCTCACCGAAGTCATTCCATTTTTTAAAACACTTAAAGATCATTTTGAGGGTATTTAAAAGGCTCTAACTAAAGAAATCAAAGAAATGAAACAAAATTTTGAAGAGTTGGAAGCTGAGGTTGACCAAAATGTTATGAATAGAAAGTATGATGAGATTGAGCAAAAAAATCTTCTCATTACAAATGACAACTTAATTGCTGATTGCTTGTCCAAAGAAGTGTTTTATACTGCAACAAATTCTGAGCTTACTGTATCTAGATTCACTAAAATGCATGATGCCCACACTGTTGTTCAAGCACGTTGTCTGGAACTTGAAGCAGAGCTTTCTAAATTACGTGATAAGGTTCAAAAAGATGATCATACTGAATTAGTAAAACATTTTTCCAATCTTGAGGTAAATCACTTAAATTTACAGTTAAAGTATCAAAACCTTAAAGAAAGTTTTGGAAACAACACATCTACACCCGCTCGAGATGCTCCTGATTTTGACTCAGTTTTTGTAATAAAAAAAATGAAAGCTTCCATTCAAGGAAAGGACAACGCCATTAAAAAATTGAGAATGCAAATCTCTCAGTTAAAAGAGACCCGTAGTGATGCAGACCGTACTATTGATTTTAGGGCCTTAGATTTTCAGATCACTCAATTAACCAAAAAAATCACAGCTCTTCAAGAACAAAATAAGCTGTTTAGGGCAGAGAATGAAAAGGTTAAATAGCACTACAAGGAATTGTACGATTCTATTAAGATCACGCGTGCTAAACATATCGAACAGATAACTGTCTTGTTTACTGAAAATGAGAATATGAAAGCCCAACTACGTGAAAATATGAAATATGTCACTATGGATTCTGTAAAACCAAGAGTTCTTGCACCTGGTAGGTATGATATAGATGCTGAACCAATTCCCCCTCGCAATAGGAACAATAGGGAAGTGCATCTAGATTATCTCAAACACCTTAAGGAAAGTGCAGAAACCCTTCGCGAGATCGTAGAGGAAGCTAAGGTTGAAAGACCATTAGATAACTCACTTGTATCTGCTTGCCTTTACGCTAAACACTCGCATGAACTGTTAGAATATGTGATTGGCACTTGTTCGAAAGACTTTAATACACGAGATAAACAACATGCCTCTACCCCTTTAACTAGGAAAAAGCAAGTTACTTTTGAGGACCAATGTGAAACGTCAAATAATAACACACACAAGCAAGTAGAGCGACTGAACATTCAGAAGATTAATGTCCATGTGATTCCTTCTACAGGAGTAAACAGTTGCACTAACGCTGGCGGATCACAGCCTAGGAGCAATACCAAGAAAAATAAGATCTCGCCGGCTAAGAATGTCAACAAGAAGAAAGTAGAAGAACACCATAGGACCAATAAGTCTAGTTTGAAAATCACGAATCGTGTTGATTCTAGTATTAGCTCTAAGCGTACTGTAATTAATTCGAATTCTCACTCTGTTTGCAAGACATGTAACAAATGCTTATTTTCTGCAAATCATGATATGTGCGTGGTTAATTATTTGCACTCTGTGAATGCATCCCCATTTGTTAAGAATGTTATGAGCAAAGTTAAGAAGGTTTAGAAACCTAAGCAAGTTAAGCAAGTTTGGAAAGCAACAGGAAAACTACTTACCAATGTCGGTTATCAATGGAAGCCCACGAGAAGGAAATTCACTTTAGGAGAACAATGAACACTAAATCCAAAGTAGTGCCTGCTAAGCAAACTAAAAATGCCAGTATTAGTAAAATTGTGAAAACTGAGAAAATAAGTCACATAACTCAGAAACCATTAACTAAATACCAATGTAGAACCAAACAGTACAAGGCAATTCCCACTAGCATTCCTACTCCAACTAAGAATAAGGCAATTAATGCCTCTCGGCATTCTACTATTGCTACTACTAACCAACATGAACCCAACAAAACTTGGGGATCCAACTTTCCAAACTCTCCATCTTCGTCTATTTTCAAATGCAAGTTGTACAGATCGTCCTTTGGTATTTGGACTCAGGCTGCTCAAAACATATGATAGGAGATCGCTCACGGCTCATAAATTTCATGAAAAAGTTCACCGGGACAGTTAGATTTGGGAATGCCTACTTTGGTGCTATCATGGGTTATGGAGACTACGTGATTGGTGACAGTGTGATCTCTAGGGTATACTATGTAGAAGGATTGGGACACAATCTGTTTTTTGTCAGACAATTTTGTGACTCTAATCTCGAAGTTGCATTCGGGAAGCATTCATGTTATGTTCGAGATACATATGGTGTTTAATTAATTAAAGGTTCTTGTGGTTCTAATTTGTACACTATCTCGGTTGAATACATGATGAAGTCCTCCCCAATTTGCTTGTTGTCCAAAGCCTCCAAGAACAAATCATGGTTATGGCATCATCGTTTAAACCACTTGAACTTTGGAACCATCAATGACCTTGCAAGAAAGGATTTAGTAAGAGTTTTACCTAGATTGAAGTTTGAAAAAGATCATCTTTGCTCCGCATGTCAACTAGGAAAGAGCAAAAAGCATACCCATACACCCAAAGCTGAAAAAACCAACTTGGAAGTTCTTAATACCCTGCATATGGACTTATGTAGACCAATGCGAGTGCAAATAATTAATGGGAAGAAATACATCTTAGTCATCGTTGATGACTATTCTAGGTTTACTTGGGTCAAGTTTTTGAGATCGAAAGATGAAACCCCAGAGTTTGTCATTAACTTTCTGAAGCAAATACAAGTCGGTCTTAACAAAACTGTCAGATACATCCGTACCGGTAATGGCACCAAATTTTTCAATCAAATTCTGAATAAATATTATGAACATGTCGGCATTTTTCACCAAAAAACAATTCCAAGGACTCCACAGCAGAATGACGTTGTCGAAAGACAGAACCGTACTCTTGTGGAGGCTGCTAGGACAATGCTGATATTTTCCAAGGCTCTGATGTTTCTATAGGCAGAAGTTGTTGCTACTGCTTTTTACACCCAAAATCGTTCCCTCATACTAACTCGTCATAACAAAACCCCTTACGAGCTGGTGCATGATAAGAAGCCTGACCTTACTTTTTTCTGAGTCTGTGGTGCTCTTTGTTACCCTACAAATGATAGCGAAGATCTTGGAAAATTGCAACCAACAGCTGATATTGGCATTTTTGTTGGTTATGCTCCCAGCAGGAATGGTTATCAAATCTACAACAAAAGAACCTGAAAAATCATGGAAACTATTCAAGTTCAATTCGATGAGCTGTTTGAGCCAATGGCTCTTAGGCAAATCAGTACAGGACTCGCACCTATGTTTCTGACGCATGGACAGATAAGTTCAGGGCTCGTACCCAATCCGGTCCCTGCAGCACCTTATGTACCCCCAACAAATAAAGAGATGGAGATCTTATTCCAACCGATGTTCGATGAATACCTAGAACCTCCACGTGTTGAAAGATCGGTTTCTCCTACTCCAGCAGTTCCAGTTCCAGTCAATTCAACCGGTACACCTTCTTCTACTACCATTGATCAAGATGCACCTTCTCCAAGTCATTCACCGTCATCTTCAGCATTACAATCTCCAAGTTTACATCAAGGTGTTGCTGCTGGATCTACTATCATTGAAGACAATCCTTTTGCTTCTGTTGACAACAATCCCTTCGTAAACGTGTTTGCTTTGGAACCTAGTTCTGAAGTATCATCATCTGGGGATGTCAATTTAGCGGACTCAACTCATGTATCTCAACCACATCATCATCTCGGCGAATAAAGCAAGGACCACTCACTTGATAATGTCATTGGCAATCCCTCACAACCGGTATCTACAAGAAAACAACTTGCAACCGATGCCTTGTGGTGCTTGTATAACTTTGTACTGTCCAAAGTTGAACAAAGAACTTCAAATCTGCCATAACCGAAGATTGCTGGTTTCAAGCCATGGAAGATAATATTCATAAATTTGATCGACTTTAAGTATGGGAATTAGTACCACGACTAGATTGTGTCATGATTATTGCTCTTAAGTGGATTTACAAAGTTAAGCTTGATGAGTACGGTGATGTTCTGGAAAACAAGGCTAGGTTGGTGGCCAAGGGATATCGACAAGAGGAGGGTATTGACTTTGAGGAATCCTTTGCACTGGTTGCACGCATCGAGGCTATAAGAATCTTCATAGCTAATGCCGCCAGTAAGAACATAACTATCTATCAAATTGATGTCAAGACAATATTCCTTAATGACGAGTTGAAGGAGGAAGTCTATGTTTGTCAACCAGAGGGTTTCATTGATCCAGATCATCCGACACATGTTTATCGTCTGAAAAAGGCTCTGTATGGTTTAAAGCAAGCTCCTCGGGCGTGGTATGACACTTTGTTACGGTTTCTTCTGGACAACAAGATTTCTAAAGGTGCAGTTGACCCGACATTATTCACTCAAAAAATAGGTAAACATATTCTTTTTGTTCAAATATATGTAGATGATATTATATTTTCCTCGACCGACCCTAAAGCACGTGACATATTTTCCAATGAGATGAGTTCAAAATTCCAAATGTCAATGATGGGACAAATGTCTTTTTTCCTAGGATTACAAGTTTCTCAAAGTCCCAGAGGCATTTTTATTAATCAATCAAAATTTGCTCTAGAAATATTAAAGAAATTTAGGATGGATTTGTGTGACCCTGTTGATACACCCATGGTGGATCGACTTAAACTGGATGAGGACCCCTTAGGGATTCCAGTTGACCAGACTCGTTTTCGGAGTATGGTTGGCTCCCTAATGTACTTCACTGCCAGCAGACCCGACCTTGTATTCGATGTATGCATGTGTGATAGGTATCAGGCATCGCCTACCAAAAAGCACCTTGAAGCACTTAAACGGGTCTTTCGGTATCTTAGAGGAACCATTAATTAGGGTCTTTGGTATCCAAAAGACACCGCTATGGCACTAACGGCCTATGAAGATGCAGACCATGCAGGTTGTCAAGATACACGAAAAAGTACGTCAGGAAGTGCTCAGTTCCTTGGAGATAAATTAGTTAGCTGGTCATCAAAGAAACAAAAGAGCACTGTGATTTCCACCTGAGGCTGAATACATTGCCATGTCTAGATGTTGTGCTCAGATACTTTGGATGAGATCACAACTTTTGAACAACGGTTTTGTCTTACACAAGATTCCCCTGTATTGCTATTGCTCTCTACGGTTTTGTCTTACACAAGATTACCGCAGTGCTATTGCTCTCTACTGTAACAATGTCCAGCAATCCCGATCCAAGCACATTGACATACGTCATCATTTCATTCGAGAGTAGGTTGAGAAAGGTGTGGTTGAATTGTACTTCGTGGCGAAGGATTATCAGCTTGTGGTCATATTCAAAAAGGCATTACCGAGAGAGCGGTTTGAATTTCTACTTCCGCGTCTTGGTATGAAGAGTATGACTCCGGACACCCTTAAACGTCTTCAGGAAGGAGAAGAGGAGTAAAGGATGGTCTTCATATATCCTATGTATATTTGTATATATTTAAACACAAAAACAAAATACACAAATATAAAACCTATAAAAACCATAAAAATAAAAAAAAATTAGAAAATACCAATTTTTTTTTCAAGACATGTCTTTTGTAAATCAATAACATTTACGGACCTAGAAATGTCATTCAATAATGACACGGGCCTTTAAATGAAGTTCGAGCGGAAGTTTAAACTGTTTTAAAACATGTCTTAATGGTTTGCAGTTATTTCCGACCGCAACCCGCTTTTCAATTTGAGGAAAGCATGTCGCCAAAAAGACAGCTGTTCCTAACAATGGGTAATTAATTTTTCCCGGGCACGGATTACTTCATATCCGTGCATCCAAGGATTAATGTACGTTTCATTGCATTCTTTCTTAACCAGAAGAGAAGTCTTCCTTTTATAACCAAATAATTTTCTTCTTAATTGATTCTTTAAAAATTATTTGTGTTACATACAGTGGAAAAGTGTTGTTTGAAAATTCATCAGACTTGGATTTTTTTTTCAAAAGTTTGACACTCAATCAACGACTATAACTCTTTCGATAGAAAACGGTTCATTGATTGAGGAGGAGAGTGTTTTCAAATTTATGACATCTAACAAGCATCTTAATTCATTAAATAATTAATTGGTAAAAGGTTTTTGTATTTAATGGGGTTAAAG
>BQNB010015291.1:707-52375 GCA_026074375.1 Tanacetum coccineum | reverse complement strand
ATGTTGCATTTTTATAATTTCTAACATTTAAATGAATTTATTTAAGCTTTTATGCATTTTTCTTTCATTAGGGGCATTTTTGTCATTTTACTCTTATTGAGATTTTTAGGTTTTACAGGTGAGATGTTTTATTTTGTATTTACCTCATTGAATATGGTCAAATAGGCAAGAATCAAACATATTACGTAAATGGGTCGAACGGGTAAATGTACAATATAGAGATTTGATAGGCAGTTAAGCGGTAAATGTCCAATACCATCAGGTAAAACCAATGTGAGAGGAACGCAATGACTATCACATAAAAACCTTGACCTTTCTAACATCCCGAGTTCTTTCACTTTAGTTGTATTCTAACGGAGGTCCTTCTCCGTAAAATAAAGTATTACAATGCTTTGATATTTGCATATCATGAATAGGTGCTTTTGCTATAATGTAACGATTTGAAATTTAACAATCCACATTTCAAACCAGCAGCTGCTTCAACTGTAGATGTTCTTTCAGCTGTTTAGTTTTCATTTACACAACTCCTAAGCTGTTAATATATTATTTCTGGATCATATATAGTAGTTATAACAGAACGCAAACGTGTTGGGTCGTCATACTTGGGCCATCCCATCTACAAAGTATTGTCGCTGAAAGTCTTTTCCTATGATCGTTCAGCAAAAATTTCCAGTTATGAAAAGGTGATATTACTATTTTGATACCTTTTGTTTAATAGGTTATCCGTTATTGGTTATTAGTGTATAAAATAGTGTAATAGTTTATTTGGGCACCCTAGGAGGGTTTGAAATTTGCAACACATTAGGCACTAAGCTTGGTCATTGGCTAAAAGATGTAAAGTTGTGTTAAAACATATTCTATTTTATATAGCTAATTTCCTTTGCAAATATGTTAAACAACTAAACATCAATATGATTATGAAATGAAATTCTAAAGCTTTTTATAGATGATAATCCTTTTCTAGCATATGCAGGCAGGGTAAGTCATGCTTTTGTGTGTGTGTTGTGCAATTAACAGATGAAAAAACGTATGTGGAACATGTTATGGCAAGTACCAATACCCAAGAGTAACATGTATGCCATCAGTGACAAGTTATCACCAGAAGACGCAAGTGATGACTATGAAGGACGTCTAAAGCAGTTGGTCTATGAGTCTAAGTTAAAAAATCAAGGAGTAGAGAGTTTGCAAACTATGATCTGATGTTGCTAGGAATGGGTCCAGATCAACATGTGGCGTTCTATTTTGCTTTAGTTGATAGTCTTGACACTCGGGGTTAGAATATTGACAGGTTCGTTGAAGTTATTAACAATTATTTGTAGCAAGCAACAATGGTTTCTTTCTTCGGTTTTTGTAATATTTTCATTTTAAATTTTGTGATATCAGATGAAGTCATGAAACCAAAAGGAAAAAACAAAATCTCTTTGCTGGCGGGGCAGCCATGTAGTTGCAGCCATGGTGGGGCAGCCGTAACTCAAAGACGTGGAAATAGATGGACACTTCCTGCTGCGTCTTCGAGTAGACACCTTGGGGGTGATAATCCTGTAGTAGAAACCGGTGATGGGAAACGTTCATTAATGGGGAAAAAGAATACTTCTAAGTATACCGGTGGTGGGATGGTGGTCGGTGTGTTCGCTCCTTAGCATGGATGGAGTGTGTCTCAGGTACGTCGTCACATTTGGTGAAAATAAAACTTTTTTTAGCAACGAGTTGAAAAAAAATATGTCGATGCTATCGGTTAAACTGTGTTATGTTTATACATCAGGTGTATTCTATCTCAGATTCTATCAACCAAAAACAAGAAAAAGGGAGCCAAATATATTTCTTCTCTTTTTTTCATCAAATTTATGTTTCCAGATTTTACTGCGATGTCAATCCCTGCTCTTCTGTAGTTACTGTCCTTAGAGGATTTATAAATAAATACCATATAGGGGATGTTTGGGACAGTTTTTTAAGTCACTTATAGCTTTTTGATACACATTGTGTGTTTGGATAGAAACAAGCCGCTTATGGTTGGGGGTTGGGTATTACTGCTCATTCGATATATTTTACTTCATGAAATCTTAGATTACTAGAATACCCAATTATTTAGACAGCTAAGAATCTGTTTATTGTGTATTGCATTTTGTTTTCTGCATTCGACATGTTTGGGCCGGAGGCCGAAAAGCAATTGACATGCATATGTATCATAAATTTTTTTATATTTTAGTTCCACATTATTTGAATTTTGAAAGGGTTTGTGTCACTTACATTTCAGAATCTGTTCGTAACCTTTAGTTTATTACATTTATCCTATAAAAGGCTCTCAGTTATGATTTGGAATTGTTAAATGTTTGTATAAGTAATAAGGATGTAAAAGTAAGTTTGCAAGTGATTGTATGATGATTATTGCTTATTACACATGAGTTCCTAAGACATAACACTTAAATTGATTTGCTAAATGTTCATTGATAATTTATCTTTTTAGGGGTAATTATAATCTATATATAGTATACGTATTCCGAAAGACAGAAATTACTTTTATCCAAAGTAAAGTCAAAAATCTCCCGGGTCGTTTCCCGTCGAGGCGTGAATTTGAAAATTGCGTTTGGTTTGCGGACAATGCTTGAATGATCAAAGATTTGATTTGGTTATCTATTTCTACAAATAAAATGCAAAAACAAGTAAAAGAAACCCTAAAACGAAAGCAATTTAAGTTAAAACCTAAAACGGGAACGTAAAAACGCAACTTAAAAACCTAAAACATGAAATTTTAATCCTAAAGTGATTTTTTTTACTTTTAATTAACCCTAAGTGACTAAAATGAAAGAATAAAGAAAACTAGACTAAAAACGAAAGTGATTTGAGCTTAAAAACACGAAAAACGAGAACGAGACTCAATCCCGTTCTTTGAAAAATCAAATTTTACAATTTTAACCCTACGAATGCAAATTTATTTTTCCTAGGTCCTAAATGATAAAATAAAATTTTTGAAAAAAGAATTATATTTTTTTGATCATTTTTCTATTTTTTATGAATTAAAAACGATTTTAATGAAAATAAATGATTAAAAATACTAAACTAATTATTAAAAATCTGAAAAAATTTAGAAAATTAATTTCGACTATTTAAAACCTAGGAAAAATAAGAAAGCTGGAAAAGCAAATCAAATAAGCAGTCGAAATAAGCAATTAATGGCTGATAGCTTAAAGGGCAAACAAGGCATAAAAGATTAATGAGAAGGACTTATGACAGAAAAGTCCCAAGGGCAGAGATGGTTTGTGTGTGGTGCGTGTGGGACGTTTGCTATAAAGGGGGAGGTCATGGGTTCGACCCCCATGCCTTCCCTTTTTTGTGAAAACATATTTTTTTTAAAATCTTTTTGCACACACTTATTGAAAACATGAAAATAAGCAATTATATCAACTACAACTTTTTATGAAACATTATAAATAAGCCAGAATAAGCACTAAGAAATGACAGAATGCCTTAAAACTAATAAAGGACTTAAAGGCTTAATCTGCTAGGGATTTTAATGACTAAAAAGCATGAATAAAAGGAAATTAGCAAAAACAGATAATTAACTACATCCAATAAGCACATAAGAGCAAATAAAAGCCAAGAAAACAGACTGATAAGTATTGAAAAGCAAATAAGCAAGGTGATGCGTACTCCCATTAATTAATTGTCATTAGTGTTGATACAATGTACAAGTTGCGCAGCGTGTTGTGCAGCAAGGTGATGCGTACTCCCATTAAGCGTTGACGGACGTTACCTCATTCACATTCATTGTGCAACATAAGTAAACACAACCTATTCTATTCCCCGCAAAATATCTCCTGCCCGTGTGCAACGCACGGGTATGCATGCCTCGTGTTATTAGGAAAATCGAAGGACTAACGTATAATAAAAATTAACCTTCAAGAACTAATAATAGATATTACTATTGGATAAGGATCCTCTCATGTTCAAATGAACATGAGAGGTCATGTTGTGTTTTATGTGATTGTACATTTGATTATTTAATTCAAATGTATAATCTCATAAAACACAACATGACATCTCATGTTCAATTGAACATGAGAGGATCTTTTTCCATTACTATTGATTGAATAGTGTAGGAACAGGAAAAAAAACATTGATAAATGTTAGGAGACCATCATTTAAAAGTGCTATCTTCAGTAACCTAATAATTATAAAATCTGAAAACGTTTAGGGCCCGTTTGGTTTGTAAGTGGGATTGGAATTATATTTGGATTTAATATAGGTATGAAAAAAATAGAGGAGAGAGAAAATTATTTACTTCAAATAATGTATATTTTAATATTTGTTCAAAAAAAAAAATTATGATTGGCTAGATTTGTGAAATCCCACCAAGGGGGGCTGGTTTGAAAAGAATCATTCAAAACCTTATGTCAGACTTTAAAAAACACACCAAACAATGGATTGGTTAAAACTTTCAATCCACACCTTCCAGAATCCAGAAACAGACCCTAAATATACTGAAGCACTTACTGATATTTAAATAAAGCAATATAAGCATGGGAATAAGTGACATTGTGAACGATGAATAAAGAAAAGCAGACGATCAAATTTATTGCTTGCTTCCATTGGCTGAAACCGAGTATACAATCATTTGCCCTTGATGGCATAAACGGTCTGAACCACGGTAAGAGAAAACAGAATGATTGCAGCAACTAGTGCAATAGCATTCCATGGATTATTGAAATATACACGTCTCAGACGTGCAATATTCTTGGGCCAATACCTATTGTAGTACTTATCAATTTCTTTGAACTCTTGGGTGTAATAGAATTTTGTAAAAGTAACGTTTTTGCATATATTGTTGATCATATCGCAAGCCTCTGGTTTGAGCCGAGCCTGACAAGGACTTTTGATTCAAACAGTTTAGCCATATCCTCCTGAGTATCAATAACATATCATGGCATGTGCAATATGATGTGAAGTAATAACGATCTTTAGGGAACGATTGCTCGTAAGCAATAAAGTTCCTTAAAATTAGCTCAGTGGCATCATCAATAACCAGGGTTGGCATTAGAAGAGTAGGCTTACTCCAAAACCCAGGTAAACATGCAAAAAGAGATGATTGAAATTTAATGGTCATTGACCAACCACCCTCTTGGTGAGGCTTAAAGTTCATCCCAGATCTATCCAGTTCTACTATCGAGTGGAATGCTGCTTGCGTATTCTTTGATCCCTTTTTCCTACAAAATTGATATCGAGCGCGTATGGATTCAATGACTTGCAGCTACAACTTTGATTTCGGTGCGTGTATAGGATTCGATGGCTTGCAACTACAACTGTTAGCGATTTGTGTAGAATACCAAAACATGATCAGAGTTGAATCTGAGATCAAATAGAAATTGTGGTTTGCTGCAACAAGAACGAGAAAGGAAGATATTAATGGTACCATGCCCATACATGCATCGAGAACATCGCTAAGAAGTGAGCAGAACACTTTCCCCATGGAGCAATCAAACAAAGCTTGAAGACAAGAAAGGGACTTGGTTTTACTAGCAACATCAGATCCAGGCAATACGAATGTTGGCATCGATATGGCAAATCCGAATTCTTGTTTAGATGATGACTTGAAAACAGAATTCCCAATAATGAAACAACCACCATACTATCAATCGTGGCTACTAGCCAACGTCCACTATACTTCTTCTTCACACCAGCATAAGATTCTCTGATTTTGGGTATTAAAGTGTTTACCTTTTGCAGACATGCTTCTAATAATGTTTTCTCTGGCGTGGAATTAATATTATTACAACATTTTAATAGGTCATCAAGATAACATTCTTTCATCCATTCAAATTCTTGCAACTTCGGATCTTCTTTATGTAAAGGTCCTATAGAGACCAGCTGAGGGTTGAATGAATTTTCGCTAAGATCTCTAAGAACTCTAGAAACCTTGCAAATAGTTGGTGGAGGTTGGTCGTTACGATTTTCTCCTCTTTTTGCACAACCAAGAAGAAAGCCTATGGGGTCAATGATCGGAGTAGTAGTGGATGCTTCATCTGGCTGACTAATTCCATCATAGTCGGTGAGGTCTAGCGGTTGTTTGTTGTTGCTGTTGCTCATTGTGTTGTAGGGGGGGGGGGGGGGGGGTGGTGGGGGGGGGTTTTTGGGGGGTGGGGGGGGGGTTTTAGTGTGTGTGAGATGAGGGTTGAGTTCAAGTAAAACTGTCTCAGATAGTAAGAATAATAGGACACCATAAAAGCTTCACATGTGCCCAAACTGTATGATGTGACATCCGAATTTTACTTGTTAGGGTCGGTTTTTGCGGGACTTGACTCCCAAGAGTGAGAAAATTGCTTTTGAGGATAGAGAATCTATTTTATTGGTTGCGTTTTTTTTTTAATATTTATGTTTTTTTTAGTATTTTTAAATGATAAATAGTAAAAAAAAAAATAATGGAAAAGAGAAATGATACTGCACTCATTGAAAGGAAGTTGAGAGAAAAAATAAAGTGAATGTTTTTTATAACTACTAGTTTTAATACCCGTGCACGCACGAAATTTTTTCTATTTTTTGAATAATGTATTCTTACCTATTTAAAACAAATAGTTTAATTTTTGTTTTTTTTTTGTTTTAGTTATGGTTCTTAATTTTAGTTTATAATATTTTTTACGAACGTAGCGAGTTGATTTATCAAGTTTAATCAACAATACTTTATAAAGAAAGTTTAGTTACCACATGTCTTGTTTTTTCATTGACAATGATTGTACCGATAGTGCAAGATATGTGAAAAATCCTTGTCATCCCATTCTTCTATATCCATACCCCCAATCCAAAAACATCCTTAGATACCCATTTGTTAGATAAGTTGTTTTACACATTCCGGAGGTCATTGTAGTGAAAGTGAAGTCAACTCACGAACCGAACTTAGAGACCGCTTAAACAACTAATCTCTTGTAGTTCATACACCAAAAGTCTAATTGAAAAAAAAAACAAATTATGCAACTTGCAGCTACCTTTCCTTAAAAGCATGTTGTATGAGAGCATAAACAAATATGCAAACAATCTAAAACCAACAGTGTATCAGTTGGTAAAATCACAATGTTGTACACTTTGATACTATTTCTTGTAAAACAAGTAATTATCATCCGACTGTCGATAACTTCATAAAAAGCTTATCAATATTCTTCATAAATTTCATGTTGCAATCAAGTAATCAACGGTTAGAAGCTCCTCATTTCCAAAAAACCATAACTTTCCCATATTCCTTAAAACCTAAAATATATGCATGAGTCCTCGATTTAAGCATTGAAAATCCCTCAAAACAGAGGGTACCACAAAACATTTTACAATAAAAAAAATCAATTAGAGAATACTTGAGCACATGAACAACTTACAGAACATACATGCATGGTATGGGGGCGGTGTAAATTTTTTTCTATTGACATTTTTATTAAAGTGCACCCTATTATAAAATCAAATTTCCTCTCACCTTGAAGCCAAATAATGTAAAAACCTCAAGTTACCGGGGAAACCCTTTACCTCCAAAAAAATGTAAAAACCTCATATCTCTTTCCGTTATTGTGTGTACGACTTTTGTCAAAAAAAAAAAATTGCTCCCCGTCCTCCAACTTCCTGGATCCGCCACTTACAACTTAAGTTGTTCATAATAAAGAAAAGTTATTGATTTTACTTGGACAACTCATAAACACACGTTGTGAACATAAAAAAAATAGTTTGTGCGCATTAATATTAAAGCTTGGCGACATTAAACCTGATAGTAATTTACTAAGAAATAACATAACCCGATATGTAATTTTGTTGAAATTGGCATTAAAAAGATGTAATAGTGACCTCAATCTTTTTCAATTGACCTTTAATTCAACTTTCTTCTTATTAGTCGATGCTCCAATAGTGGCACACTGGGGGACTCTATTCTTAACTTTTGATCTCTCACTTTCTTCTCATGCTTTGATTAGTGCATGTTTCTCCTGTGTCGGTCCTCGAGCAAGTCTGAAACAAACAAGTAATAACAATGCCAAAATCATGTCATGCACGTAATCATTGGCATTAAGGGACTTTGGCAGTGTAGGTCTATAAGGTCTAATCGAACCAAATGGTCCGTTTTAAGTCCAGCTTGGTAAAAAGTAGAGGCGGCAATTCTGCACACATTGGTTATTTATGGGTTAAGTTGTTTAGACCCAAAACCCGTCTAAACCCGTGACCCGCCCTACTCATTTTGTCACCTATATGACAAAGGTCGGGAAATTGCTTCATATGACATCCAATATTCATAAATTAGGCAACAATGACGGGCATGCGATCGTCCTTCGCATATCTTATCTGCATATAAAACATAAAACAAACTCTTTAAAACTCAATTTATAAGAAATATAAGATAATAATTTACAATTGGCCAAAGTGTATTTTGATACCTCAAACTTGGTTAATCGGGTTTTTTACTACCCGGATTTTTAATAGTACGTTGTAGTACCTTGAACTTGTAAAGTCGTTTTTAATTAGGCCTTAAATCAGTCAAATGTTATCACATGACTAACTATCGTTAGTCGTAGGTTTTTACCACTCACTCATTCTTAAAATAAATATGTGAATCAACTAAATTGTATACTGAGTATTTACTCTCAACAAAACGTCCATTGTGTTGCTTTAATTTATGCAATGACGACATGGTTTAACACATTTTACGAAGAACTATGATTGGTTTGAATGGTAGTTACATGCTTTTACATAGGATTGTTTGTTATCTTTATGAAAAGCATGATATATAAAGCAAATATCCTTACAATTACATGCAAAGAAACGACAACCAAAGACAAATAAGTTACTAGCCCACATGAAAATAAAACAAAAACCTACCCCTAAACTAAAGAGATGAGCTAAAACACCTCTAAACCAAACACCCCGTAACTAAACCATAAACAAGCATAATCTTAAGAAGTTGAGCATCATATCCATTTATTTCTACTATAAACGGGTCAAAAGATGACCAATGATAAGTTTTGAAAAGAAACGACTCCATTGATCGCAAAGTATATGGGAAAACATGACACATAATGAAATTTGAGTTACAACCTCTTAACAGAATGCAATCGTCCAAACATAAAATTCCAACATACTGCTAAAGAGTCAAAATCCAAATCACAACGGCTTATTTTTAGTAAAACAAGACAAAAAGTTTGCATATGGGTTATTTAACAAAACCAGATCGCATCACGGATTCAAAACTTGAGAAGGCGTATTCACAATATTAGACTTTTTAGTTAGCGTCTTAGTCTTGGAGTTGTTTTGCTAAGTAAAAATCTAATGCTCGTTTACTTTCGTTAAAAAACTAACGATATTTAGTCATGTGATACATGTACTGATCAAGGCCCAGTTTTTTGTAACCGAGTTTACAATCCAAGGTATTGACCGCACATTAAAAGATTAGGTATAAAAAACCCGCCTAACCATATTTAAGTATCAAAAATACACTTGGGCCTAAAAAAACCAGTCCGCACGTATGGTGTCATTAAATAAATGAACATACTATTTTAAGAAAGTACAAGTCGCATAAGAATTTAATTATTAGTCGCATACAAAGTACAACTCTATTAATTGTTTGCATTCAATTTATATAGTACCTTGTTAATAAATTATCCTTAAATAACCCAACTACAAATAGATGATTCAATTAAATCTAAACTACATGCCATAGTAACAAAAATGTCTCAAGAAAACAATTTGCTACCAACAACCGAAGGGACTTGTAATAGCGAAAATACACCCCCTCCCCCCTTCAAACCCAAACTACATTCTAACTAACCCATTTCGCCAGATCTTCATTTACAACGTAGAGAATCACCTCTGAACAAGAGATAAGGATGAAAGCTAGATGAACATGAAATAAGGATGAAACTGAGAACCTGAGATATGAATGAATATTTACTAAGGAACAACAACTACAACTACTCCAAGCGGAAGAGGCATAAGGCAACATTAGATGAAGCAACAAGGCATGAAAAAGAGTGGGAGGCAATAATGAAAGAGGATGAAGCTCATGATGAATTATTCAGGTTGGAATTTGCGGTGATATCTGGTTCAGAATCAGATTAATATATTGTAATGTTTTATGCTACATACCAACAATTTGTAATGTTTTATGTTACGTATTTAATTAAAGTCCAAGTTTTTAATTTACCAAACAAATAATACAAGTGGCATAAGTAATACATGTATAATAAATTATATGACAACCACCCATTAATCTTATCTTCACAACCACCCACCAACACATTACTCTCTCTTATCCTCACAACTACCCACCAACAAATTACTCTCTGTTATCCTTACAAACACACACCAACAATTATCTCAAAGCTTAACAACCACCCCTACTAGATGGATCAATATGATCATTATTTTAAGTCTAAATGTGAAAAAGGAGATGTAGTGTTTCGAACATCATGTAAACCACCCACCAACACATTACTCTCTCTTATCCTCATAACTACCCACCAACAAATTACTCTCTGTTATCCTTACAAACACACACCAACAATTATCTCAAAGCTTAACAACCACCCCTACTAGATGGATCGATATGATCATTATTTTAAGTCTAAATGTGAAAAAGGAGATGTAGTGTTACGAACATCATGTAAACCTTACAGTTATGGTAGATAATATTATGCATGCCCTAGTTCAAAGGTGATTTTTCTAAAAACTTATTATTTGTGTAATATATAAATAATTTGCTTGTTAATAATACATTTCTTATGATTTTCTTACTGTGTAACAGCCAGAAATTCAAGATAGAGGATACGGATATTTTATGTGGAAGGATGACCTTAGACTGCTTCTAAGTCCTTCTCCTATACCTTCAACACCTCCAAGTTCATCTCCTAGACCTTCAACACCTCCAAGTCCTTCTAGATCTGCACCAAATCATGGAAAAGCAGTGTGCTTAAATTGTAAGTTCTTGGCTGAAAAGATAAAGACACTAGAGGAAAAGATAAAGATACTAAAAGGGACACTAGAAATGGAAAGGCATCTTGAGAGTCACACATTTGATTCAACTGCAATACTCCACGAGCTTTATAATGACATGGGAAGATTTGGCTTAGAGTAGTGTTCAGTTTATCACGTTGGTATTGTAATCAGTTTTACATGTTTTAAATTGTTTATTGATAATAATGATATTTGTATTTCATATGTTTTACTTATTTTTTGTTTTTTAACTCGTATGCAATTTGACAATCTAAGTATAAAGCGCACATTAAGGAGCATGGGACAGTTAAGCTAGTTATGGTTAAATTTTTTATAATACTTATATAACAAAGGGCCCATATATGGTCTTTGTAAAACCGTTCAAAATAGGAATAAAGTTGTTGGTTCCATCATACACACATGTTACATCATACACCCTGCCTGGTTAGACTTCCTAAAAATACATGTTCCATAACTAACATTTAACAACCTAAACATTATCATCTTCATGATGGTAGTAACAAACCTTATGTTTCCATAAATATGCAAGAATACATTCACGGTATGCAAGGGTAGTTTGAAGAGGGTCACCGAAAACCAATGGCAGCCCGCGTGTCAACCTGAATAACAGAATACAAACCCATATGCCATAGTCTCCATATACAGAAGCTTGCAGTGGGACTTGCTCTGAAAACTAAAAATTGATTTTGTAGTAGGTAACATCCAAGCCTTTACTCTTTAAAAACCCCCCAACGCTCTATGTATATCCGTAGCTGTTCAGTCATAGTTGCCCTCATCTTTATCCACCAATATCTATTCACGTAAATGGGCAATTTCTTGTTTCTCTTACGTGGGGCCATTGAATCATAAACAGTAATGACCCCGGTTTAAATTTGAAGCTCCGCAAGAGCCCAATGCGTTTGTGGTTGATTAAGTGGGAAATAAATCTATACATAAGTGACAATACCCAATATCAATTAAATAACCAAAATAGGAACAACTTTTTACTAAAATATACAAACCTTTTCTACGTCCGACCACGACACAGGATATCTTTTGTTACTTGCATATAAGAATGGAAATTGACCGGAAAGTATGGACGGACAACAATGAGGGCTGACGATTGACCAATCAGCATTTGGTGCTCTAAATCGCGACAATAAGTCAATCCAAACATTCATGTGCTGCTAATTCATTGAACAGATTAGTAGATTAGCTACTTATTCGGCAAAACAATAATAACTACAAATACAAAAATTGAAATTGAAATAACCTACATCATCTAGCATCCACCCTTTTTTGTTTTTGTCCAAACCTAATAATGCTAACCAGAAACGCTCATCAACAACAAGGCCGTAATTTACCCAAGGAAACTTGTACATTTGCTTTGGTGCAACACCATTCCTTAAAAAGGATTTCATACACGTCGGGACTGTCACCTTATTTAGGTTGCTTTTACAGTGTCTTCGAAGGACCTGAAAGTAATAGACGTATACTGAATATGCGAAACAACTGGTATTATTGAAAGAAATAAACATTTACCTCTGTAAAAGGTTGAAATGTCTCTTGAGAACCATCAAGCACAAACGGCGCCGAAAGTGAAAAATCAATGGGTTTCAAGTTGTTAAACCTCTTTTGCTTCTTCTTCACTTGTGGAGTTGTTGGTCTTTGCTGCATATACGGTGCTTGTTTAAAAATTCCAGGTTTCTTAATCCTCCCAATAACTTCAAAAACTTTACCCAAGACAGGTTTACCATCACCTTTTACAACATTAACTTTAGATTTCTTGATCATTTGTAACTGAAACATGTAAAATTCAGATAGGAACACTTCCCACAGACCCACACTATGTATTCACTTTAAACAATGTAACCACAACATTTCAATAATTTTACACTTAAAGATTTGTTTTCAAACTTTGTTGCATCTGCGATGAGGTTATCAAGATTCATATTTCCATCATGTGAGAGACGTATCCATACAGAAATTAATTCTTAATATACACCTAATTATACTAAGAATATAACCCAAAAACCAACTAATTAATTTACCTTTAACAACTTGTCAAAATCACTGTTATCATTAGCTGTTTGTTCTTCATACAACTAACTGTCAATTCGCCATTTTGAGTATCTTCTCTAATGCCAATTGACAAATTATCTAAACAATAATTTGATGGGTCTTTCTCCATATCCATGTAGTCGTCTATGTCACTGGTAACCTACCACAAAATTATTGTCATTAAAGTAACCGAATAACATAAACTTTGTATAATACAAAATCACATAACTTACTTGAACAGGTTCAACAAATTTGTCAACTTTCAGACTTAAAGGCAAAGGAGGACTGACAAAATCACATGCATTAACTAAATGTTCCATTGTCGAAGGCTGTGTATCTCTATACGTCAAGTTTTTTGGGTCAAAAATATCTTCCTGGTCAACCAGGCAATCAACCAAGCTCATCTCACAACTAACAACTGCAGCGCGTAATACTCCAACATCTTTCTTGACTATGGGCATTCAACCAAGTTTGTCTCGTAGTTAACAACTTCAGCTTCTACTACTTCAGCATGCTTGCATGCAGATTCAAAGGTTGTCGTTAGGGACTTCTACAAGAAGTTTTACAACTCCATAGGCAGAGTACCTAACCGTTGTAGTAGTAGTATAGTCATAACTCGGGGGTTGTTATCGTTCTCTAGGGGAATAGGTTAGGAAGGCTTGATCACTGTCTAACAGAATTTTAGGGGTTGAGAGAAGATTATTTTTGTGTTTTTATATTTATAGGAAAGCAAGTAAATCTATGGTTTGAGAGGTTGGTTTGTTTAACTACTAATTAAACTAATTTCTAATCTACCGGTGATAACTTTACGATAATTAAATGTATTTACTTAATCATGCACTACTTATCAGATTGCTTCTCCTAATCTTGTTGCCTTGTCACACTTGTGATGATATGTGTAAGTATTTCCTAGGTCATGAACGGATTAAACGAACCCGCCGTCTATTTAATATTCTGTTAGGGAAACGCACAAGTAAGGTAGTATGAAGACTATTACAAGGCCCTTAAGAGTACATTAAATGCATGTGAAATATCTTAAGAGGGATCAACCATATAAAGGGGCAAGGTAGTATGAAGACTGTTACCCGATGGTATCCTTTCTACGCACTCGCGTTTCCCTAGACGTGTCTACAGCGATATAGACAAAAGCTGGTTTTCTAGAACCTAACGAGCACAATCATCAATCAAGAAGCAACAATAAAAGGATCACAAAACCGAACTTTCTGCAATCATAAGCAAAAACACAGGAGGGTTAAGCCTCACAATGTTAATAAAGAAAGCAAAGAAATAAACCAATCACACAACACACAGACACATCTGAATGATTAAGAAAAAAAACCTTACTTGAATTAAAAACTTAGGTATTCAAGTATATTTAATAGGGTTTTGAGGCCCTAAAAACGACCTATGAAGCTGCTACAAGAGCTAGGGTTCGTCTCCCTAAAGTTATACAAAGGTACATACTTGAAACCCTAAAATTGGTTTAATATATATAGAGATATCGCTGCGATGGCGTCGCGTTGTAATCCTGACGCCGTCGCCACATGGATGATTCTAGATCCTCATTAAGTTGGCTACGTCCTGACACCGTCACTAAATATTCTGACGCCGTCACTAGATGGATCACGTCGGAGTTGCTTTATGCTTGCGACGCCGTCTCCACACTTTGTAAGCAATATTTCTTAAAGGATTTGGTGTATTTCCGTAATCTTGTTCATTTCTTCTCCAAATGAGCCCAAGTCATGTGTATTTCCTCCAAATGCTATCCAAGTGCTAAAAACCTAAAAACAAACGATTAAGCACATAATATGGGCATATTTGCATGATTTAGGGGGTTAAATGACCTCGAAATAGTGTATAAAATGACACCTCATCAAATAACCCTACACTTGGGATTTGCTTGTCCTCAGGCAAATGGGTTTTTCTACCTATGCCTCGTAATTAAAAGCACGAAAAGCATACACTAGCACCTCACATAAGTGTTTGGGATTCTCTCTTTCTCTCGGGTGTATAATAAATTATAACATAATGGGGAAACGGAAAATTAACACTCATTACCTGTCATAGCATATAAAATATCATAGGCTTGGTAAAGGATCAAACCTACATCGCTAGGCACAAGCATTATTCATTACTATCCAAGAGGTCTTTTAAAGGGTTATGGGGGTGTAGGTGTAAGATAACATTAATGGAAATGAAAACGGATGGGGTATATTTAGGTGGCTTTGGGTGAATTTAGAGTGGAAGGGTTAGCTAATTATTTTTACAAATACATGCTGGTTTGGTTTCTAAGCCAAGACTCAGACGAAGATATACAAACTCCACACAACTCTACATCAATGTCTTTCTTCTTGACTCTATGATAAACATAAACATAAGTAAATGGAAGCCGTACATTTTTTTTACTTTTTTATATACATTTTTTTCGTACACTTTTGCCCTGCCATTGCTTAAACATATAATACATCATGGTTTTTTTTACACTTGAACAAACATATGGGGGTATTGACTTAACTTTTCTTCCCTATTCTTCCATGAAATAAATACTACCATGAATCCCAATCGTCCCAAAATTGTATTTACAAGGATAAGGACTTAGCAACCGTGTACTCAAATAATTAACTTGGGTTAAAACAATAATATACTAAAAGTGAGTACATACAAGGTAGGCTAAGGCGATTTGGGTGTAACGATTGGTTTACAGGTGACAATGCTCTTCATTAATAGTCCAGCTTAACCAAAAAATTACAAGAACCGTTAAAAGGATAGGCTCGGAGGATTGTACTATGGGTATCCTACACTAAAAATGAGTGCATGGCAAGGGTGTGAGATAGTTATACGATCGGTGTGACAATCATAACGATTACAGGTTTAAAACATGGGTTAATTCTAGTGCCTCTTATCTAGCAAATTCTAATGCTTACTATGCGGTCTCGGGATGCATTACAAAAACAAGTTCTAAATTTAATATACTATTGGTACACTCATATAATTTAATACCAATCTCAATGCTCTAGAAAAGGCGACAAAGACCACACGTACACATCCGTAACGATGGAATAGACACATATAACTGCTCACTCATTAATTCGAGAAAGCTAAAGGTATAAATTATCTTGGGTATCAATAATAGATACCCGAATTCCTACAGATCTAAAGGCAAACCTCATATTTTTTGGGTGGAATTCCAAGGATTTTTGTGCTAGTCATGTAAATTCCTATCCATGAGACGCTATTAATACTCGGTTTTCGTCGGTATGTGTCACAAAAATTTTAAATTTTGGTTAAAATTACCTTTTTAGGCTATGTTTTGATATATTACCCATCATTTTAAGGAGAAAGCAAATGGAAAATGAAGGAATACTTTCTAAGGCTTATTTCCCGCCTACACTTAAGTTGAACGTTGTCCCCATTGTTCTTTAGAAGTACCCGTAAAAATGAATAAAGGGATAAGAAAACAAGTAAAAGAAACTAGTACTCCCCTGGTTTACCCAATAATGGAGAAGAAACATGCGATAACTAGTTAAATCGTCCTCCAAAAATCATCCAATGAAACTTCCTAACAACTTCTAAGCTTCGTCTCATCAAATATAACCTGTAATCAAAGACAAAGACAACTACTCCAACCATAAAATCCATAGGATAGATATATATACAATAAGAGTTTAAGGTTTTGACTCTATTAAAACAGTAAAGATAGGATGAGAGAATCGTTAAACTCATGGTTTTGCAGGTTTATAAAAGAATTTAAACTTTCTAAGTGTTGTACAAGTTATACATTCAAAAATACTTAAAATTTTCGAGTTTTCCTGTGACTATGCGTTTGATGCCATCAGGAATACCCTGACCCCGTCACAAGTGTCGTGGTGATGGCATCACATGTAAATTGTGACGCCGTCTCCACACTCTGTGAAAACTCATTTTTTCGTTTTTGATGAAAAATTTCCTGCATTCATTCTTATAAGTTATTTTCCTGTACAAAATGCTGCATAACAATCTGAGAATTAATAATTCAATCATATGGCTTGAAACTGACGTGGATTAATCTAAACAATTTATTTTAAATGTTTAAATTTGGTTCTAAAAACCAGATATTTCCCCTACACTTATTTTGTTGCAAAATACTTTTGATTGCAAATAAGACAAAGTTACAAACAAACAAAGCATGATTACAAAATAATTCAAACATAATAAAACAAACAATAAAGAGTTAAAACACAGAATATCCCTAATATTAAACGATAATTAGATCCAACAAACATAGAGATAATAGTTCAAATATTCGAATCCTAGACTATTACAATCCATAACTGTTTAACAATGAAAGACATTACAGAGTTCAAAACAAAACATGAACAATCACTAAGAGTCATCATGAGAGGGGCCATGGCGGTACTCGTAGCCTGGAGGCATGTATCCTTGATAGCCAATGGGAGGGTAGTCGGCTTCATACCTAAGGAATAGATCAATCTAGAGGTGGGGATTTAGGTTATCACGAGTGGATATGTACTGGAATTGGCAGACTGTGTGGATAGTGGGCCCGGTCATCCTGCTGCCCCATCCAAGTGTTGAGCCTTCCCCACTGCTCATCTTGCTGATCCATCTAACGCGCCTAGCGAACTTGCCAATCACCTTGGCTCATGTTGCGGTATATGTCGGCGGAGCCTCCAACTCCCTCATGTCCCACGTACTCTCCAGCTGCCTCGTTGGCCTCATCTTCCTCCTTGACCATGGCCTCCCGTGTTGCAGGCCAGCAACATCCCCTATCTTGTAGCTCCATAATAACCCCCATTGCAATAAGCGACTTTTTCTTGAATAGATGGGGTGGGGGTTCGAGGCTCGACGCATTCATCATTTCATCTGTTAATACTTTAAATGACCGGGCAATTCTTGTAATCAACATCCCTCCATAAATTAAATTCTTGTCCCCCACACTCTTCAAGTACTTATCAAGCCAATAGGAGATGTTGCAAACGACCTCATTGGTGTAGATGCATTAGAGATAGTACAGGTTCATCTTAGTGACTCGATGGGTGCTTTCTTTTCTCCCCGATATGGTTGTTGCTATGCATCGGTGGGCTAGCCTGACCTCTGGGTCCCTGATGGACTTCACCTTTGTGTTCCCTACATTAAAACCCTTGTCGCCAATGTTTGGCCAAAATTCCAGTAGCATGAGGTTTGCCTTAACCGTTTCTGCCCAACTTAGTCCGCTAAGGGTTGCCCTATCCCTTGACTGTTTCTCAATGTACAAACTAATTCTCCATCCAAACTCAAGAAGAGACATTTCCCTTTGTTCACCCCCAATCTAAATGTAATACCTAAATGTTGAGGATCGTACCTACATGGGGAAGAATCAAACTCAAACGAAGAGAACAATTCTCGGACTAACTCCTGATAGACAAGTTCATTGATTTGAAAGAGATTCATCCATTGAGGGCCCGAGAATGGGTCGGTGTTAATGGAGTTGAGGAAGGAACGCGCAAGACCTTGGTTGGCTAAAAACTCCCAATCAATTACATCCCCTGGGTGAATGGGATGCCTTGCGAGAGTTTCGTAACGCAACTGGTGTGTGCTATTCTCCGAATTACCAAGCTTGTACTTTTTCTTCTGCGGAAACCTCTTGAGAGGCAGAGGACTACCCTCTTGTGCTCCTTGGCCTTTTGTTCATTGTCTAAAACAAATTCAACATAAAAACAGGCGAAATTAGAATGATACGTTATGTGTTTTGTGATCAGAGGGTCACGACGGCGTCGTGATTTTGTCTTGACGCCGTCAGAATGATTTTTTGTTTGAAAATGGTTTGCGAGGGAAAACTAAACTATTTTCCGTTAAATCCATTCCCCAAAACCCCCTTGAATCAGACCCACAATGAACAATTCGAAGAATTCATGACGATTAGTCCAAGATTCCAGTTGTTTTTGTAAAAGTGTTGGGTTTAAGTCTCAACACCTTGGGTAACAACATTTTACTTAGATTGGCGCATAATTATCATCTAATTCGACCAATTGATTTGTGGCATGGATCAATTGGGTGGGATTGCCATAGAATAGAGTTAGGGTTGAATCGAGATGAAGGAAAAGCGAGAGTGAGAAGAATAGGTTACTTACCAATTAAGGATGATTGTGCTTCGTGCTGCAAAAAGATTTGGTCTAAGGTTAATGATGATGGCTGAAAAAGTGTTTTTTGGGTGTGGGGCCGAGTGAGGAATGAGATGGGTTTTTATACTATTGAACCCGGATTGTTGCGACGGCGTCGCGTGTTAATCCTGACGGCGTCAGGATGTTCCATCTGCCCTATTCCTTTTACTGTTTGACTTTCTCGAAAAAGTCAATGATTTTCCTTCCCCCAGGGTCAGATACGCGGTTACTAACTGTGAGTGTGAAAAAGTAGTGTGGCGGGGTCTTGCCTTTAGTATGGTTATCGTTTTTAACGGTCGGGCAATTATGAGGTGTCGGTTGGGTTGCTAAGAATCCCTCAAGTAGACTTGTTAGAATAGTTTATAAAAGGATTTCTCTGATTTAACTCAAAGAAATGAGTCTATAAAAGACTTATGCTAGAAACATCAAAGCCGAACACCTCACGAAAAGGGGATCAAAAATCACTCAACTCTCAACTAGTCTAAGTGTTCATTTTTGGGGTGATCGCTCAACTGCACAGTCATAACATGTATTCTATCATAAGCTTGGGAAGTACACAAATCTGCACCAGTTAGAATTAGGGTCTAAACAATTCTTAAAGGCAACATAGGTGACATGACACAGGTTTAATTAGGTGATATATGGGTTAGGATAGACATGTGATACACTTTTAATTGGCGTTAAGACAAAAACACCCAAACTAATCATATAATCTGATGTACCAGAATCGGCTACTGTTTCATAACCCAGTAGTCCCTAAGTCTTGAGTGCAAAAATCTGATCATATCTTCATAATGGGTTAGCTAATAATGAGATCTTGCGGAGCGTGCTAACCCATTCTTACTAGATGGCTTATAGTTTGTCACCATCCCCATAATTAACTAGTGGCTTATAGTTACACCACCTTTTTACTTAGTTGTTTTATTACCAACACCAGTAGTTTAATCACTAGGTAGCTTATATTTGCACCACCTTTTCTTTATCTTTTTTATTTACAATACTCCCTTTATATATCAAACATCCCCCCGCCCCACTTAAGATAAACAATACAAAAGTGATAAAAACCATAGGTCTTCATGAATCAAAATAACTATGTTCTCCAACGAAAGTACAATCTTTGGGCAAGAATAGACCAAGTGAATTAATTCTACTCTTAACCCCCCTACTGATTTGTACAATGCCCTATTGACATTAAGTAAATGAAATAGATAGAAAAGAGTATATTAGAGCAAGAAACTCCCTGAGCTTGCTTTTGAATATAATGCAATGAAATAAGCTGACGAGAAAAATATCCATCTGAGCAAGCTCAATATCCCCTGTGGAATACTAAAACAAACTAATAGCCATAAAATCGTTTAAAGGAGAAATATACAAGAATACAAACCTAACCACTTTCATAGGAATCTTGGTTTGGCATTTAGCATATGCCAACAACCTTTTAAACCAACTTGGTGGCCCAAGTGGAACGAGTGAAGTCTCGTAAGGGTTTAAGAGAACATACCCACGAAGTTATTTAGATGCACAAGGTTTATCATTGAATTTAAACTTAATTTAAAGGTTTTGTAAAAAGAGTTTACAGCATAACTCCGGTGGTTACGCCGTAATCATGTGGTATATATTTTGAAAAAAACTGTAGTTTAATGTTTATGGCGCAACCATTGTATGGTTTACGTCGTAATTAGATTGGTTACGACGTAACCTTTTATGTTATACATTAACTGCTGCTAAATCAGCAAAGCAACCACATAATTACGCTTTGAGACAATCTTGAGAATTGCCTCATAGCTGCTGGAACCTGCAAAATAAGGTAAAACATGCAAACCAATTAATATACAAGAAATGAAATTTATTAATTAAAAGATGGGTTATCTCCTGACAAGCAATTTTGTTTATTAACGAGTCTTTAAGTTAGACTCATGCCCACTTTATGTTTTGTTGTGTGTGACATCTTTGTCTTTCAGCTCCTTTCTAATCACTGCCTTAAATCTTGCTCCATTCACTCGACCTAGAGGCAAGGCATCATCATCATGTTTTGTTATACATATAAAACTCTGCCCCCTTTTAAAGGAATATTTTTTTACTTTAAAAGTTTTAATATCCACAAAAAGGTGTTCATATTCAGTTTTCTCCGTCTTGCTTCGCCATAGCTCTTCTTCAAATCATCATTGTGCCAAAATTGATAGCTTTTTTTTATGGTATTGGCTCGCATTTTTTCCCAAACATCATCCACACATTACCCTTTTTTCAACTCTTAAAGTTTACACATTTGAGCCAATTTTCAACCTCGATTGTTAAACACTCGTTTGTACTCGTACAATCTCAGAGTATGGATTACCTATTTCCTTAACATATTCTTCCTCAGCATCAAAACTGTCTAGAATCCATTCATTGAACACGATTTCCCGATCGGAGTTGTATATGTTGGTATGCCCTATTTTGACCTTTAGCCATTCATCAAATGAATAATCGCAAGGGCGAGGTCTAAATGGTTGTATCTTTGAAGATTCACTTATATTAACTTTGTTTCCTAATTCTGAATGCTCAAGTGAAAGTGGTGTAGGGTCATTATTAGATGTAGTATTTAAAAAGAGAAATTTAAGTTAGGTTTAATTTTAGAAATTTAGGGTTTTTGACCTCCATTTAGGGGTCCCGTTTTGCTTTTTTAGTTAAATTTTGGTTTCTCGTACTTTGTCTTCGTGATTAATTGTTATAGTTTGTTAATTTTTAACTTTTAAAAGTAGATAATCAAATCAATCTTTGTCTTCAATTCAAATCATTGTCCGAACATCAAACGTGGTTTCAATTTCACAAATTGTTGGGGGATAACGACCCAGGAATCATACTTCCCGGTTTATATACGTATTATATTATATATATTTGTGAAGATTTTCCTTTTTACCTTTGTCCTCAAGGGTAAATTGGTAATTTTCCATCATATTATATATTTTTATAATTACGTATATATAGATTCAGACGAATCAATGATTCTAAGACTAATTTGACCAAGTTTGTCATACTCATTTTCCCTAGATTCGTTATCTAAAGATGAACTACTATAGTAAAGATTATCAGATAGTACCTCGCTTGAGTGAGCCATGAGACAAATCTCTTCTTTCTTTGAGTCATCTCCACTATCGCTCCAACTTCCAACAACGAATGCCATTTGATCACCGAAAGAGTTTCTAGGGCAATCACTAATGAAGTGATTTGGATCACCACACTTGAAGCATCTTCGATCTTCCCTTCTCTCTTCCTTGATTTTTTGGAAGTTCTTTTTGTCGTCATAGGGTTGTCGGACAAACTTGCCTCTTCTTCTAAAGAATTTCTTGAAATCCCTTATGGCCATTGCATATTCCTCATCATTGCTATCCGAGGAAGATGTGTCATCATCACTCAAGACTTGTTTTGCTTTAAGTGCGAGAGACTTGTACTTTTCTTTCTTGTTCTTTGCAATCTCCAAGTCCTTCTCAAGAATTACCTCATAGACTTTGGATTCTTCTATCGCCGTTACGTTTGGTCGCCGTTACCTTTGGTCGCCATTTCGATGGGAGAGCCCTCAAGAATTTCCTAACATGGTTACGACTTGAAAAAGATTCATCAAGTGCTTTAAGAGAAGTAATAATGGTATTAAATCTAGAAAAGGCACAATCAATGGTTTCATCGTCGGTAATTGTAAACTCCTCATATTTTTGAACAAAAAGATCTATTTTATTATCTTTAACTTGTTTGTTACCTTGATGAGTAGTTATTAAAGAATCCCAAATATTTTGAGCCGTGTCACACATGAAAATTCTTTCATATTCCTTTTTAGGTAAAGCATTGTATAAAACCATTTTAGCTTCATCATTTTTGGAAAGCATTTTCTTTTGATTTTCATCAAGTTTTTCATATGGTGTAACAACATCCTTGCCATCTTTGTCTTTGATGGTAGGTTTGTAGTTACCATTAGCTATGATATACCAAAGATCAATATCCTTAGACTTCACGTAAGTTTCAAAACGGTTTTTCCAATATATAAAACAATTTGCCTCGAAGAGAGGTGGTCGTTGCATAGATTGACCTTCTTTGTAGTTTTCCGAATCCATAATCGTTTAAAGATTTAAAATACAATTTATTTTAAAACTTTGGTAACCTAGCTCTTGATGCCAATTGTGGAAAACTAGAAGGGGGGTTGAATAGTTTTCTAAATTTTTGGCCTTTTAAAA
The DNA here is from genome assembly GCA_026074375.1 of Tanacetum coccineum. Lineage (NCBI taxonomy): Eukaryota > Viridiplantae > Streptophyta > Magnoliopsida > Asterales > Asteraceae > Tanacetum > Tanacetum coccineum. Next base: position 29,028 of record BQNB010015291.1, on the reverse strand, counting down.
CTTGTAAAACACTTTGTTTGAAACTTTTTAGTGAAGTGATCTAGATATTGATGTTTGATAATTAAGAAGTAAGAGATGTAAAAGTAAAGAGAAAATAGAGTGTAGAAAGATTTCACCGGGACACAAGTATTTATAGTGGTTCGGCTACAAGGACACCTTCCTTGCCCTACTCCACTCCCCGAGACACCTACTCGAGAGTTTGTTAAACACTAGTCACCGAGATCCTTTCACTTGGCGGAGAAGACTTCACAACGATGGTACACTTCTATAGGTTACAAAGATGATCACCGAATTTCTCACACATTGAATCGATAATAACACAACTACACTTGATGTACAACTAACAATACAACAATAAATCAAAGAAAGATGATCTCTTGAATGAAGTAAGAAGAATCAAGATCAAGACACTTTTGAGGCGTGCTTGAAACTTTCGCGTATTTGGCAATTCCTTTCTTGAAGTGAATTACCTACACAAGATTTAGAAAGAGATGCTAGAGAGAGAGAGAGATCAGTTGATTAGAGAGAAGATTATATGAGAAAGGTGTATGAAAACATGAGAAATGGCTTGGTATTTATATCCAAAAGTTTTACTGTAGGCCGGTTCTTCCGGTGTTGTTGATAGAGGGCACCAGCTTGCAAAACAAAGAGCACCGGCATACAGTAACTAAATCCGGATTTTGATTTGCAAAATCTTGAGATATCTTGTGTAATCTTATAAGATTTTCCTTGGATTTGCTGCATTTGATTATATACTAAATGAAGTAATTAAATTAATAAGTGTAAGATGATTTAGTGTAAAGTTAGGATTTAAAAAGATTTGTGCACTTTTTCAAGTTGCATGTGCTTTTATACAAAGTTGGGAGATAGTAACGAAATCATGTTTTGAGAAAATAAGAGGTTTGAGAAAAATGGTTTGTTATGTTTTTGTCATTAATAAAACCTTAGCCTAAGTTGATTGTAGAAACGTTTTGTTTAAAACCGGTTTATTTGTATTAACAATCTCCCCCTTTTTGTTGATGACAAAACATATTAGGCCAAAGGGATGATTAGATTTGTATTTAAACTTGGTTATTTTCTCCCTTTTTTTGTCGAAACAAAAATGGAATGTAAATGTATGAGAAATGTAAAGATATTGTCAAGATGGAAAGCTCCCCCTTGATGAATGCTATGGTAACTACAAAACAAATATGTTAGAAGCAATGAAATAGGCTCCCCCTTGCTTTGTTAGTTCCTGCAAAGAAAAGTTAGAGGTCCAAGAAATAGAAATGACGTATTGTAGTACCGGCTAGCCGGTGCTGATTTATCAATGGCACCGGTTTGTTATCGAATGGCACTGGCTGACTAAAGAAAGTCAATGATCACGAATTTTACACATAATTTTTTGAAGAAGATAACAAATGTCCAAGCACAAATGCTTTTTATTCAGGTACAATAATAACATAAAGGATAATATAATAACTTAAAATGAGCAAGAGATTCTTAATGAGGATTCCTAATGAATCTACTTAGTTTTATTCTACTACTTAAGTCTCTTTTATTATATGTTGTGAATTATGACATTTAGGCGGTCGAGAATGTGGTTGAGAATGAATCTCATTTCTCCTTGGAGGTTGTCGACTAAGACTTGAGTTCTTTGGAAATGTTCACAAAACATCTCATGGGTAAGCAAAGGAAAAAGGTTGTTAGGTCCCAATGGCGGAAGAGGTGGGAGTTGAGACGGTGGAGGAGGTAAGCATTGTAGAGGGAGAGGATGAGGTGTTGGTTCTAACTCCGAAGTTGGCAAAGGAAAAGAAGAGTTCATAGGAGGAATAGAAGGTGACTCATTTGCCAAACGTTCAATGGTTGCAAAGGATGGTCTAGGAGGTGATGGATTCATTGTTGATGGTGGAAGATCACCTAGCACATCAAGTAAAGATGGAGAAGATGATGGAGTAGAGAACATGAGTTCAATGGGATTAAGGTTAATAGTTACCGGTGAGGTGAGCTTCAATGGCTGAGTAGGAGCGGGTGGTGGCGAAGTCAATGGAGGAGGAGTTGTCTTAGGAGTAAGCAAGTACTTTTCATTAAAGTTTATTGTTGTATTGATTGGAGATAGTGGTGGAGTGGTTATTGGAGAAGTTGGTGGGGCTCCTGATGTGTAGTCCGATGGTGGAGAGAATGGTTGATAGGGAGGAGAAGAGGTTCTTGGATTGACAAGGCAACATGGCCTAATACTAATTTTTGCGGTTTGTTTTAGATTAGTTTTGTTCTCCTTAGGCATTGTGAAGAAAGGTAAGGAGAAGAGCAAAAAAATGGTGCACTATTTATAGAAGAAGATTTGAGGTGGACTTAAATGTTTTGCTTGCTAATTTAGTTAAAATCTAATGATTAGATTATGGCAAAGGTCAACTTCTATTCTTAGAGCCTAAGTGATGTGACAAGGAGGGAAAAATTGGATTTAAATTTGAAAAATTCGTATATTAATAGCTGAGAACATGTCTGCCGGTTCTGTCGGTGCTATTCTAAAGAGGGCACCGGCTTGAAATTTGAATGGCGTCGGCCGACGGGCAGACAAGGTTTTGTAATAGGTTTTTGAGTAAAGTTTTGATATGTTGGAGGTGCAGTTTTTATCGGCTCGAAGACAGAAAAAAATTTGTTTTATTTTGAGAGAAAAACCCTAAGCCTCCTTTTAATGTAGCTACAATGAACGTGATTGAAACGACATATTGACCATGTGTTTCTTTGTATACGTTCACGAGACAAGTTATACAAAAACGTTTTTATTTGTATTAAACAATGTAGTAAGAGGTAAGAAAATGAATTGACACAAATGAGGAAGTATTTAGGGGGGGGGGGGGGTGGGGGGGGGGGGGGGGGGGGGGGGTGGCGGGGGGGGGGGGGGGGGGGGGGGGGGGGGGGGGGGGGGGGGGGGGGGGGGGGGGGGGGAGGGGGGGAGGGGGGGGGGGGGGGGGGTTTGGGGGTGGGGGGGGGGGGGGCGGGGGGTGGGGGGGGGGGGGGGGGGGGGGGGGTGGGGTGTGGGTGGGGGGGGGGGGGGGGGGGGGGGGGTTCTGCCGGTGCTATATCTAAGTCGGCACCCGGCTTGATAATTAGAATGGCGCCGGATGAGGGTCAGAGCACAGGGTTTTTTTAGTAAGTTTTAAGTAAGTTTTGATATGTTGGTGGTCTGCAGTTTTTCTCGAACAAAAGACAGAAAAAAAATTTTATTTTGAGAGAAAAAACCCTGTGCCTCTTTTAATGTAGCTACAATAAAACGTGTTTGAAATGATTTTTACCATGTGTTTCTTTGTAAACGTTCTCGAGACATAGTTATACAAACGTTTTTATTTTTATTAACTTTATATCATTGTAGTAAGAGGTAAGAAAATGAATTGATACAAATGAGGAAGTATTTAGGAGAAAGGTTTTAAGCGTTTGGTTTTTAGATTTCTTATGATGCGGTAAGTTGGAATAGCGTTCATTTGTGCAATGTAGATTTATACATGCCACCCCAACATAGGCATGTAGTTGAGTGGATGTCAAGGTAGTTATTTTCAATCTTGGAAAAGGATATAGATATTTTCATGTTTTTATGCTGGTAAACATGTGGAGTAGAAGGAAATACTTCTTGAGAGCAACTTTATATTTTTCGAGAGCTCCAAGCAAATTGTTACGTCTGATTTTTTGCTTACAATCAACAACTTGTTAAGATTGACGAATTTATGATCCATGGTCATAATTTGAATAATGAATTGGATTATATCAAGAATCATAGAGCTCCTAAAACACTCATTTTAAAGAAAGAAAATCAAAGATTATTGAACCATATTCCCAAGAAATAAAACTAATAGGTAATAGTTCCTGGAAGGATCATGATTTCTATTCTTGCTCATGAGGCGAAAGTGTCATGGAAAGCAATTTTCTTTCTAGTCTGAAAGTTATTTTTGTACTTGAGATCTTATTGGAGTTTCTCTTAGATTAAGGTTTCCTATGACGATTTCTCAGGGTTGTTCTCTTAGATTTCTTTGATTGTTTTGAGATTTGTTTATTTAATTGTCTTTTTCCTTGACTTCTAAGGCTTTTACTTTGGTTTTTCTATGATGTAGAATTCTAGTAAGTCATCATTATTACTAATAGGATGTGTGGAAACTTGGAGGAGAGTTTTCTTCAATTGTCATTGAGAGATCTTCGCTACATGGTTTCTTTATTTAGAACTACATAAGCTTTACTATTAGGGGAATATCATAAGAAAACACCTTAGGTTGATTTAGGGTCGAATTTGATAAGGTAGTCTTTGGTATTTAAAATGGAACATTTACTACCAAAAATTTGAAGTATTCTAAGTTGGGCTTTCTACCTTTGAAAAGCTCATAAGGAGTTTTTCCGAGGAAAGGTCTAATAAGAATCCTATTTAGAATGTAGGTGGAGGTGTCAATGGCATTACACCAAAACTTTTGAGGGATTGATTGTTCATTTAGCAAAGTTCTTACTCATTTCTCCTGTTAGGTTACTTTTCTTACGTATCTATACCATTTGATTGTTAGAGTTCGTGGAGCCGAAAGTTATGGAGTAATGCCTTATTTGGCATCACAAAAAAGCTTCGTATTGTACTTTCAGTATCAAATTCCCGGGACCATAGATCTGTACTGAATTGAAATAATGGGGCAAACCCTTTTGGAATTTGAATATTTTTACTTAGATTTTGAAATGATCAAAAGCTTCATTTTTATGTTTTAAAAATCTAGTCCAAGTGTATCTTGAGTAATCGTCAACAATGACCAAAGTGTAGAAGTTACCTCCATGACTTTGAACGGCCGACTTACCAAACAAGACCATATGCAAAAGTTCTAGATATTTAGAAGTAGAGACCGTGTTTTTCTCCTTGTGGCTTTCTTTGTACTTGTTTTTTTCCAACGTTGCAAGCGTCGCAAAAATGTTTTTCATAATTTAGTTTTGGTAAGTTTCTAACAAGCTCTTTAGATGATAGCGATTGTATAAGTCGCATATTGGCGTGACCCAATCTTCGATGCCATAAGGTCAAAGTATCATCTATAGAGGTTAGAAAAAGGGCGTCTTTTGGTGAGTTCCTGATTTTCATAATGTAAAGGCCATTTTTCATAATTCCTTTTCTTATGGTTATGCAGTCTTGTAATTTTTTCGCTACCGGTTTCACTAATTGTTCCTTGCACTTTTTATCGCAAATTTGACCAATTGCTAAGAAGATTAAAACCCTAAGATTTTCTAAGTGACTACAATCATTGATTGTGAGAGTGTTTGAGAATTGTTCTTTGTCGATGGATCTTGCTTTTAGTGTTACTACCATAACAACATCGGTTACCTCTCATCAAAGGTTTTATAGGACGTGAAGAGATCTTTGTTTCCCGTCATATGTATAGTATAACCGCTATCTTGGATCCATTCATCCGAGTCAAGTTTCACCTTTTGACGTACCTAGATACATAAAACAACTCAAGCATTTGGTCCCCAATATCTCATGGGTCCGTTAGTGTTATGAATTCAGTTTTGGTTGTCCCAATGTATGGAACGGAGGAAAGGATCATTGTTATACATAGGAGGTTGAAATTGTTGTTCATGTTGTGTTCCATAGTTCCAACCTACTTGGTGATAATCGCTTTTGGTGTATAGGCTACTAGGTCTCCTATGGGTAGTTTTTTTAGGGGGGTTTTGATTTAACTTTTTCCCATGTCCTTGGCCATGTTTTAGAATTGGTGGTAGTTGTTACTTTTGGAAACGTGCGCACTTAAAATAATAGACTTTTTGGTAATTAGTACGGAGTCATTTTGTTTAACAACTTTGGTTTCCAAGTCTTTTTCTTTTTCTGCACTGTCATCAGATACCCGGTACTGTTCGATTGAACAAGCTGGTGCTATTGGTGAATGGCACCGGCCAGCCGGTTCTACAGAGAGATTTTTAAGATGACCTCCTAGATTTTTTATTTTAGTGTTTCTAGGGGAAGCTATAGTTTCTTTGTATCATAATCCACACTTGTCTTTTGACGGTTTTTGCATTTCGACCATTTTTTGTAAAGACGAACTACTTTTCTCGAAACTAGCTAGTTTTAGTTTTAGAGAGTTAACTTCTAATCTAAGTTCATGTACAAGCATCTCAATTGACTACTAGTTTTTTACCCTTTTCTATTTGTCTATCTTGGTTTTTAGATCACGTTAATGGTCTTTTTGTGTGATTCATTTTTTAGCTTTAGATGTTTGTTTTTGTTAATAATTTTCTAAGAATAATCTTGACCAAGTTTGTCTAATCATTTTGCCTAGATTCGTTATCTAAGATGTACTACTATAGTCAATAGATTATCGGTAGTACCTTCGTTTGTGAGCAATGAGACAAATCTCTTCTTTTCTTTTTTTTTTGTTTTATTCATCTCCACTATCGCTCCCAACTTCCGAAAAACGAATGCCTTTATTTGATCTCCGGAAGAGTTTTTTGGGGCAATCATCTAATGATGTGATTTGGATCACCAACACTTGTAAGCATATGAGATCTTCCTTTTTATCTTCCTTGATTTTCGGAATGTTCCTTTTTGTTTTCATTGGGTTGTCGACAAACTTGCCTCTTCTTCTAAGATTTTCTTGAACATCCCTTACGAATATTGCATATTCACCTCCATCTATGCCTATATCCAGGAAAGATGTTATATCATCACTCAAGACTTGTCTTGCTTTAGTCGTGATTGTGACTTTATATTTTTCTTTCTTGTTCTTTGCACATCTCCAAGTCCTTTTCTAAGAACAGACTTCATAGACTTTGATGTTGCACAACAAGTTCGTTAGAGGTCAGGCTATGACTAAGTCTTTTGGATTCTGTCTATCGCCGTTACCATTGGTCGCCATGTTGATGGATAAGACCTCAAGAATTTGCCTACCCATGGATACGACTTGAAAAGATTAATCAAGTGCTATAGAGAAGTTAATAATGATATTAAATCTAGGAAAAGGCCAATCAATCAATGGTTTCATCGTCGGTAATTGTTAATCACTATATTTTTGAACAAAAGATTATATTTTATTAATCTTTAACTAGTTTTTTCCCTTGATGAGTAGTTATTAAAGAATCCGAAATATATTTTGAGCCGTGTCACACTATGAAAATTCTTTCATTATTCTTTTTAGGTAAAACATTGTATTAAATACCCATTTTGCTTCATCATTTTTTGGAAAGCTTTTTCTTTTGATTTTCATCAAAGTTTCTTCATATGGTGTAAACAACATCCTTGCCATATTTGTCTTTGATGGTTTGGTTTGTCAGTTACCATCGCTTATGATATACCAAAGGGATCAATATCCTTAGACTTCACATAAGTTTCAAAACGGTTTTTCCAATATATAAACAATTTGGACCTCGAAGAAAGTTGGTCGTTGATTGACCTTCTTTATAGTTTTCCGAATCCATAATCGTTTAAAGATTTAAAATACAATATATTTTAAAACTTTGGTAACCTTGCTCTTGATGCCAATTGTGAATAAAAATAGGATGGGGTTGATAGTTTTTCTAAATTTTTAGGCCTTTTTAAACTTGGTAAAACACTTTGTTTTGAAACTTTTTAGTGATGTGATCAAGATTATTGATGTTTGATAATTAAGAAGTAAGAGAGTAAAAGTAAAGAGAAATTATGAGTGTAGAAAGATTTAACGGGACAAAAGTATTTTTCTGGTTCGGCTCAAGAACACCTTCCTTGCCCCTACTCCACATCCCCGAGTCACCTACTCGAGTGTTGTTTAAACACTAGTCACGAGCTCTTCTTCACATGGCGGGAGAAAGCCTTCACAACGATGGTATACTTCTATAGGTGTTTACAAATACTGATCATTCGAATTCTCACACACGAGAATGAGAATAACACAACTTCACTTGATGTCAAATCTATATAATACAACAATAAATCAAAGCAAGGATGCATCTCTTAATTAGAAGTAGGAAGAATCAAAGATCAAGACACTTTTGAGGCTGTGCTTAAAACTTTCAGACGTTATTTGGAATTCCTTTCTTGAAGTGATTTACCGCTACACAAGATTTAGAAAGAGATGCTAGTGAGATAGATGAGATCAGTTTGATTAGAGGAGAAAGATTAGTATGAGAAAGGTTTGTATGAAACATGAGAATTGGCTTGGTATTTATAGCCAAAAGTTTTACTGTAGGCCCATGTTCTTCCGTGCTTGTTGACAGAGGGCACGGCTCTTGCAAAAAACAAAAGAGCACCGGCATTGAGATTAAAACTAAATCGGATTGTGATTTGCAAAATCTTGAGATATCTTGTTGTAATCTTATAACGATTTTTCCTTGGATTTTGTTTTGCATTTGATTATATACTAAAAGAAGTAATTATATTTATAAAGTGTAAGATGATTTTGTGTTAAAGTTAGGGTTTAAAAAGATTTGTGCACTTTTTCAAGTTGCATGTGCTTTTATACAAAGTTGGGAGATAGTAAAGAAATCATGTTTTGAGAAAATCAGAGGTTTGAGAAAAATGGTTTGTTATGTTTTGTCATTAATAAAACATTAGCCTAAGTTGATTGTAGAAATGTTTTGTTTAAAACCGGTTTATTTGTATTAACAATCTCCCCCTTTTTTATTGATGACAAAAATTTTAGGCAAAAGGGTATGATTTAGATTTCGTATTTAAAAACTGGTTACTTTCTCCCCCTTTTTGTTGAAACAAAAATGGAATGTAAATGTATGAGAAATGTAGAGATATTGTCAAGATGGAAAGCTCCCCCTTGATGAATGTTATGGTAACTACAAAACAAATATGTTAGAAGCAATGAGATAGGGCTCCCCATTAATTTGTTAGTTTTCTGGGCAAAATAAATAAAAAAAAAAAAAAAAAAAAAAAAAAAAAAAAAAAAAAAAAAAAAAAGAAAAGTTAGAGGGTCAAGAAATAGAAAATGGGCGTACTATAGTACCGGCTTGCCGGTGCTGATTTTATCAATCGCTGGGGGGACACCGGTTTTTATCGAATGCACCTGGCTGACTAAAGAAATTCAATGATCACGAATTTTCCACCATATTTTTTTTGTATGAAGATAAACATAATGTCCAAAGCACAAATGCTTTTTATTCTTGGGTTAACAACAATAAGATAAAGGATAATATAATAACTTAGGATGAGCAAGAGATTCTTAATGAGGATTCCTAATGAATCTACTTAGTTTTATTAAGTCTCTTTTATTAGATGTTGTGAGTTATGACATTTAGGCGGTCGAGAATGTGTGGCTTGAGATATGAATCTCATTTCTCCTTGGGAGGTGTCGACCAAAAACTTGAGTACTTTGGAAATGTTCACAAAACACTCATGGGTATGCAAAATGAAAAGGGTTTGTCAGGTATCAATGGCGGAAAGAGGTAGGGAGTTTGAGTCAGTTGGAGGAGGTAAGCATTATGGAGGGAGAGGAGAGCGGGTGTTGGTTCTAACTCCGAAGTTGGCGAAGGAAAATAAGAGTTCATAGGAGGAATAGGAGGTGGCTCATTTGCCAAATGTTCAATGGTTGCAAAGGATGGTCTAGGAGGTGATTGGATTCGTTGATTATTGTGGTGGAAGATCACCTAGCACATCAAGTAAAGATAGAGAAGATGGTGGAGTAGAGAACAAGAGTTCAATGGGATCAAGGTTAATAGTTACCGGTGAGGTGAGCTTCGAATGGTTGAGTAGGAGCAGGGTTGGTGGCGAATAGTCAATGAGGAGGAGTTGTCATTAGGAGTAAGCAAGCACTTTTTATTTAGAGTCAATTGTTTGATTGGAGAGATAGTGGTGGAGTGGTTATTGAAGATGTTGGTGGGCTCCAAATGTGTGTCCGATTGGTGGAGAGAATGGTGATAGGAGGAGGGGGGGAAAGAATAAGGGTTCCTTGGATTGACAAGCAACATGGCCTAACACTAATTCTTGCGGTTCGTTTTAGATTAGTTTTGTTCTCTTTAGGCATTGTGAAGAAAGGTAAGGAGAAGAGCAAAAAATGGTGCACTATTTATAGAAGAAGATTTGAGGTGGACTTAAATGTTTTGCTTGCTAATTTAGTTAAAATCTAATGATTAGATTATGGCGACAAGGTAGGAATACTTAGATTCTAAATTTGGAAAATTTGTATATTAATAGTGAGATGAGAAAAATGTCTGCGGTTCTGCCGGGTGTATTTTAACAGTTGCTTGGCCACCGGCTGGAAATTTGAATGGTGCGGGCCGACGGGCAGACAGGGTTTTGATGTAAAGTTTTGTTAATATGTGGAGGTGCAGTTTTTCTCGAATCGAGACAAAAAAAAATTTAGTTTTATTTTGACGGAGAAAACCCTAAGCTCCTTTTAATGTAGCTACAATAAAGTGTTTGAAACGACAGGTTCTCTTTTAAGTGGTTTAGTTAAAATGTCGGCTATGTTGTCTTCGGAGGCTACCTTTTCTATAGAGATATTTCCTTTTTGAACGTTGTCACGAAGGAAATGATGACGGATTTCTATATGTTTGGTACGAGAGTGTAGAACGGGATTTTTGGATTTCTAAAGTTGCGTAAGTTGGAATAGGTTCATTTGAGCAAGTAGATTTAACATGACCCCAACATTGCATATGTGAGATGGATGTCAAGATCATATTCTTTTCATCTTGGAAAAGGATATAGATATTTTCATGTTTTATGTTGGTAAAACATGTGGAGTAGAAGAAATATCTTGAGAGGCAACTTGATATTTTTCGAGCTCCAAGCAAATAGTATGTCCGATTTCTTGCTCAAACTCAAAACTGTCAGGATGATCGAATTTGTGATCCAAGTCATAATTTGAATAATGAGTTGGATTACTACTCAAGAATCATCTGAGCTCCTGAAACACTCATTTTAAAGAAAGCAAATCAAAGATTTATGAACCATATTCCAAAAAAAACTAAAGGATGTACTGAGAAGGATTCATGATTTCTATTCTTGCTCTTGAAGCGAAAGGAGTCATCGAAATCATTTTCTTTCTAGTACTGATGGTTATTTTTGAACTTGAGATCTTAAAGTTCTTTGATTTAGGTTTCCTAATGACAGTTGCTAAGGGATGATCTTTAGATTACTTTGATGTTCGAGAATTGTTTATTTTAATGGTTCATTTTTCCTTGACTTCTATAAGTCTTTACTTTTGGTTTTCTATGATGTCGACTTTAGTAAGTCCATCATCTACTAAAGGAGGGTGAACAAAGGAGGAGGAGTTTCATCAAACTTGACATTGAGAGATTCTGCGACTTTTATGGTTTCTTTATTTAGAACTACATAAGCTTTACTATTAGGGGAATATCCTAAGAAAATACCTTCGGATGATTTAGGGTTGAATTTTGTAAGGTAGTCTTTGGTATTTAAAATGAAACATTTACTAACAAAAATTTTAAAGTGTTCTAAGTTGGGCTTTCTGCCTTTGAAAAGCTCATAAGGAGTTTTTCTGAGGAAAGGTCTAATAAGAATCCTATTTAGAATGTAGGTTGAGGTGTCAACGGCATTGCACCAAAACTTTTAAGGGATTGATTGTTCATTTAGCAATGTTCTACTCATTTCTTGTAAGGTTCTATTCTTACGTTCTACTACCCCATTTGATTATGGAGTACGTGGAGCCAAAAAATTAATGAGTAATTCCATATAGCATAACAAAAAGCTTTCGAATTATACTTCATTTTTCAAATTCCCGACATGTCCGTACGGATTGAAATAATGGGGCAACCCCTTTTGGCTTTGATCTTTTACTTATGAATTTCAAAAAAGATCAAAAAGCTTCATTTTTAGTTGATTCAAAACCTTTGTCTAAGTGTATCTTGAGTAGTTGTCAACAATGACCAAAGTGTAGAAGTTGCCCTCTGTAATTGAATGTGCCGAACGGAACCAAACAAGACCATAAGCAAAAGTTTTAGTAGCAATTTTTTTTTTTATTTTATTAGAAGTAGAAACCATGTTTTTTTAGCCTTATGGCTTTCATGTACTTGTTTCCAACGTTGCAAGTGTCGCAAAAGTGTTTTTTGAAATTTGTTTTTGGTAAGTTTCAACAGTTCTTTAGATGATAGCGATGTATAAGTCGCATATTGCGTGACCCAATCTCGATGCCAATAAGGTTGAAGTATCCATCTATAGAGTTTAGACAAAGGCGTCTTTTGGAGATTTTCCCCATTTCATAATGTAAAGGCACCCATTTTTCCTAATCCTTTTCCCTAAGGTTATGCTGCCGTTTTAAATAATTACTAGCCGGTTTCACTAAATAGTACATTGCACTTTTTATTGCAAATTTGACCTATGCTAAGAAGATTAAAACTAAGATTTTCTACATGGCTAACATTATTGATGGTGAGAGAGTTATGAGAAATTGTACCTTTACCGATGATCTTGCTTTTAGTGTTACTACCAAACAACACGTTACCTCCATCAAAAGGTTTATATGATGAGAAGAGATCTTTGTTTCCTGTCATATGCCTAGTACAACCGCTATCTTGGATCCATTCATCCGGGTCAAGTTTCACCTTTTGACATACCTAGATACATAAAGTAACTCAAGCATTTGGTCCCCAATATCTCATGGGTCCGTTAGTGTTATACATACCGTTTGGTTGTCCCATGTATGGAAATAGAGGAAAAGGAAACCATTGATTATATATAGGAGGTTGGAATTGTTGTTCATGTTGTGTTTCATAGTTCTAATCTACTTGATGATAATCACTTTTAGGGTAAAGGCTACTAGGTTTCCTATGGGTCATTTTTTTGTTTTAATGGGCGTATTTGGATTTAACTTTGTTTTCCATGTCCTTACCAAGTTTTAGAATTGGGTGGAAGTATGTTACCTTTTGGTGCCACACTAAAATAGACTTTATTTGGTAATAGAACGGAAGTACATTTTATTTTAGAAAACTACGTTGTTTTCCAAGTCTTCTTTCTTTTTCTGCACTGTCATCAGATAGCCGGTGCTGTTCGTTTGAACAAGCCGGTGCTGTTGATGAATGGCATCGGCAAGCGTTCTACCAGAGTGATTTTTTTAAGATGAATCTCCTAGATTTTTAATTTTTAGTGTTACAAAGAGGAAGCTATAGTCTTTGTGTATCCTAATCCACACTTATCTTTTGACGGTTTTTGCATTTCGACCATTTTTTGTAAAGACGAACTAATATTCTCAAAACTAGCTAGTTTTAGTTTTAGAGAGTTGACTTTTTATAACACCTCGTGTTTTAGGTCATTGTACGACATTATGTAATCCACTATTTATTTTTAGGGTTTTACGCGTTTACTTTAAATCGTAACCGTTAAGTGAAATCGCGTAAACTAAAAATGATCATTTAATGTAAACGAGCATTAAACGATTAAATGTTTACATCAAGATAGTGTTATATGATTATTTAGAGGATAATTATTAACATTGCACATTTTATTTTTATTGTTTTTTGTACGTTAAGTGGCTACGATTTACGAAAAAGTACGTTTAGGCCTTCCCCGGAAACACGTTAACTTATCTACGCTTCATCAAATACCCAAAATTTGTACCCAATACTTAAAGTTTATTAAAAAATTCCAGTATTTATCACTTTATACATATTCCTCATGAAATCATTCAAATCAAACTCTATCATGTGCAAGTTATATATTTTATTAAATCTATACTACATTATACTTCAAATAATACATTTTATACACTAAGTAAAACTAGATCAAAGATATTTCTAAACCCTCCCCCTAGCATATGAACCGTGTACAAATGACTAGGAAGCCAAGAAAAGACCATAAACTTCACAAATACCTTCTCGAGCGCGAAGCATCTTAGCATCAACTTGACTCAGATTAGGCGCAAAACCTATCCAAGATAAGCTCCAACCTTCTTCCTATCCTTGCCACCTTGCATATATCAAATTGGCACAAAAATATCTTCATATGATCTCCTAGTAGTATAAATAGGGGTGCCCTTGTGTTAGAAACTCATTCACTTCATTTCTTAACAAAGAAATCACAAAAACTATCTCCTTTTCCTCCTCTCTTAGGCCACGCATTTACAAGGATTTTTAGGGGATCCATAGCTTAATTTCTTTCAACCGTATTAGTGTTTTTAAACATTCTACTTAAGGTATTCTAAGAAGAGTTTGAAGGTGGTTAAGCTTTGAAGAGGTTTTAGCAAGATATTGCAAGATTAGGGTTTTGGTTGAAAATTAGGGTTTTCAAGGAATAAAAGCTAGGGTTCTTTGCTAAACAAGGGTTTAGATTTGGTTGTTCTTCATCCTCCTACACATCAAGGTTATCTAAGAACCCTACTTCATTTACTTTCTTTGATTTATGCATATATTATGTTTATATAGTTAAATCACCATTTAGGATACTTTTAAATCACCATTTACGTGTTATATGGATGCTAAAATGAAATTTAAAAGGGATTAATAATTGTTTCAACATGTTAGGTTAAGTATTAACATGTATCGAACAAATAGGGTTTTATAATTGTTAACATTTAATAAGTTACAAGTGAAAATGGTGTAAATAACATGTTAATCTTGTTAATCATGAACACTCCTGGACAAACATGATTCTAAATGGACTTTAATGTATGTATGACAAAAGGTAAATGTCTAATAAATGTTGTAAAAGTAATTGTAACAAAGTGAGTGAGATGAAGCTTAATGGACAAAAATCAAGCGTTAAAACATGTTTTAATAACAAACTTCAAACTTGCTGTTTTGGTTCGAATTTGGTAACAGACATATTAGGTTTTATAAATATATTACATCTCATAAGGATTCCAAAATGATAAGAAACTCGAAAAACGGATTAATAACGAAGAATATACACTAGTTACGAGTTTACGACATTAAATACTTTATAAAACAAATTTTATAAAAATTACTATTCATGGTAGTAACTTATACTTTGTAAACATCACGAGGAAAGACGGGAATACAACTCGTCAATTAACGAGACGTGTATCACTCTCAACAAACAACAAATATAACGAGGGGGAAAAAAAAAACGGAGGAGTATGAGGAAAAGAAGATAGATAAAACAAAGCACGTACTCAATACTAGTAATTGAGGGTTGTATCATATTATGATTATTACAAAGATATTAGTTACTACCATGAATAGTAATTATTTATAAAATTTGTTCTATAAAGTATTTAAGGGCGTCCGTAAACTCGTAACTAAGTGTATCTTCTTCGTTATTAATATAATCAAAATTGAATTCCTTTTTTCGAGTTTCATAGTCATTTTGGAAACCATATGAGATGTAAGTATATTTAATAAAACCTAAATATGTCCTGTTACCCATCCGAACACAAAAACAAAAGCAAGGTTTGAAGTTTGTTATTAAAACAAAATGTTTTTAAAAAAAAAAAAGCTTGAATTTTTGTACCATTATGCTTCAAATACAACCTTGTTACAATTACTTTACAACAATTTATCTTATGTCATACATACATAAGTCCATTAGCATCATGTTTTGTCCAAGGGTGGATCATAGGAATACAAGATTATCATGTTATTATACCATTTTCACTATTGTAACTTTATTAAAGTATAACATTAAAAAACAAGCTCTAATTTGATTTCATATACATGTTAATACTTAACCAACATGTTAATTAAAACACTTATACATCCCTTTAAACAATAATATTAGCATCCATAATAACCCGAAAATTGTGATTTAAAAAAGTAGCCTAAATGTGAGATTTACTATAATAAAACATAAAATATGCATAATCAAAGAATAAAATGATGTAAGGGTTCGTAAGAAAAACACTTGATGGTGTAGGAGGATGAAAGAACAAAAGACCAAATCTAAACCTTGGTTTAGCAAAGAAACCCCTAGCATTTATTATATATCCCTTGAAAACAGCCTAATTCCAACCCAAAAAAACCCTAATTCATTGCAAAATCTTGCTTAAAACCTCTTCAAAAGCTTAACCAACCCTTCAACTCAAAATGCTTTCCAAAAATGATGAAGCTAAAATGGTTTTATATAATGCTTTACCTAAAAAGGAATATGAAAGAATTTTCATGCGTGACACGGCTCAAAATATTTGAGATTCTTTAATAACTACTCATCAAGGTAACAAACAAGTTAAAGATAATGAAATAGATCTTTTTGTTCAAAAATATGAGAAGTTTTCAATTACCAACGATGAAACCATTGATTGTGCCTTTTCTAGATTTAATACAATTATTACTTCTCTTAAAGTACTTGATGAATCTTTTTTAAGTCGTAACCATGTTAGAAAATTCTTGAGGGCTCTTCCATTGAAATGACGACCAAAGGTAACCGCGATAGAAGAATCTAAAGACTTGTCAAAGCTATCTCTAGATGAACTTGTTGGTAACCTCAAAGTCTATGAGGTAATTCTTGAGAAGGACTTGGAGATTGCAAAGAATAAGAAAGAAAAGTACAAGTCTCTCGCACTTAAAGCAAAACAAGTCTTGAGTGATGATGACACATCTTCCTTGAATAGCAATGATGAGGAATATGCAATGGCCGTAAGGAATTTTAAGAAATTCTTTAGAAGAAGAGGCAAGTTTGTCCGACAACCCTATGACGACAAAAAGAACTTTCGAAAAATCAAGGAAGAGAGAAGGGAAGATCGAAGATGCTTCAAGTGTGGTGATCCAAATCACTTCATTAGTGATTGCCCTAAAAACTCTTCCAGTGATCAAAAGGCATTCGTTGTTGGAAGTTGGAGCGATAGTGGAGATCACTCAAAAAAAGAAGAGATTTGTCTCATGGCTCATTCAAACGAGGTACTATTCGATAATCTTTACTATAGTAGTTCATCTTTAGATAACGAATCTAGGGAAAATGAGTATGACAAACTTGGTCAAATTAGTCTTAGAATCATTAACAAAAACAAACATCTAAAGGCTAAAAATGAATCACTCAAAAAGACCATTAACGAACTTAAAACCAAGCTAGACACATTAGAAAAAGGTAAAGAAACTAGTAGCAATTGTGATGCTTGTAATGAACTTAGATTAGAAGTCAACTCTCTAAAACTAAAACTAGCTAGTTTTGAGAATAGTAGTTCGTCTTTACAAAAGATGGTTGAAATGCAAAAACCGTCAAAAGATAAGTGTGGATTAGGATACACAAAGACTATAGCTTCCTCTAGAAACACTAAAATCAAAAATCTAGGAGATCAACTTAAAAAGCTCTCTGTAGAACCGGCTTGCCGGTGCCATTCATCAACAGCACCGGCTTGTTCAAACGAACAGCACCGGCTGTCTGATGACAGTGCAGAAAAGAAAGAAGACTTGGAAACCAACGTAGTTAAACAAAATGACTCCGTTCTAATTACCAAAAAGTCTATTTTAGGTGCACCAAAAGGTAACAAACTACCACCAATTCTAAAACTTGGTCAAGGACATGGAAAAAGTAAAATCCAAACGCCCCATAAAACGACCCATAGGAAACCTAGTAGCCTTTACCCCAAAAGCGATTATCGTCAAGTAGATTGGAACTATGAAACACAACATGAACAACAATTCCAACCTCCTATGTATAATCAATGGTGTCCTTTTCCTCCATTTCCATACATGGGACAACCAAACGGTATGTATAACACTAACGGACCCATGAGATATTGGGGACCAAATGCTTGAGTTGCTTTATGTATCTAGGTACGTCAAAAGGTGAAACTTGACCCGGATGAATGGATCCAAGATAGCGGTTGTACTAGGCATATGACGGGAAACAAAGATCTCTTCTCATCCTATAAACCTTTTGATGGAGGTAACGTGTTGTTTGGTAGTAACACTAAAAGCAAGATCATCGGCAAAGGTACAATTTCTCATAACTCTCTCACCATCAATAATGTTAGTCACGTAGAAAATCTTAGTTTTAATCTTCTTAGCATAGGTCAAATTTGCGATAAAAAGTGCAATGTACTATTTAGTGAAACCGGTAGCAAAATAATTAAAAACGGCATAACCTTAGGAAAAGGAATTAGGAAAAATGGCCTTTACATTATGAAAATGGGGAACTCTCCAAAAGACGCCCTTTGTCTAACCTCTATAGATGATACTTCGACCTTATGGCATCGAAGATTGGGTCACGCCAATATGCGACTTATACAATCGCTATCATCTAAAGAACTTGTTAGAAACTTACCAAAACTAAAATTTTGGGAAAAAAACACTTTTTTGCGGACGCTTGCAACGTTGAAAAACAGGTACAGAATAGCACACACGGCTTAAAAAACACGGTCTCTACTTCTAAATGTCTAGAACTTTTGCATATGGACTTTTTTGGTCCATCGGCCATTCAAAGTTGCGGAGGCAACTTCTACACTTTGGTCATTGTTGACGACTATTCAAGATATACTTGGACAAGATTTTTAAAACATAAAGTGAAGCTTTTTTTTTGATCATTTTGAAATACTAAGCGTAAAAAGATTCAAATCCAAAAGGGTTCCTCTTTATTTCATTTCGTACGGATCCATGGGTAGGGGAATTTGATAATGAAGTATAATTCGGAGATTTTTGTGATGCTAATGGCATTACTTATAACTTTTCGGCTCCACATACTCCACAATCAAATGTGGTAGTAGAATGTAAGAATAGAACCTTACAAGAAATGAGTAGAACTTTGCTAAATGAATAATCAATCCCTCAAAAGTTTTGGTGTAATGCCGTTGACACCTCCACCTACATTCTAAATAGGATTCTTATTAGACCTTTCCTCGGAAAAACTCCTTATGAGCTTTTCAAAGGTAGAAAGCCCAACTTAGAATACTTCAAAGTTTTTGGTAGTAAATGTTTCATTTTAAATACCAAAGACTACCTTACCAAATTCGACCCTAAATCAACCGAAGGTGTTTTCTTAGGATATTCCCCTAATAGTAAAGCTTATGTAGTTCTAAATAAAGAAACCATGAAAGTCGAAGAATCTCTCAATGTCAAGTTTGATGAAACTCCTCCTCTTAGTTCACCTCCTTTAGTAAATGATGACTTACTAGAAGTCGACATCATAGAAAACCAAAGTAAAGACTTAGAAGTCAAGGAAAGTGAACCATTAAATAAACAAATCTCAAACATCAAAGAATCTAAAGATCATACCTTAGAAACCGTCATAGGAAAACATAATCAAAGAACTCTAAGATCTCAAGTTCAAAAATAACTTTCAGTTATAGGAAAGAAAATCAATTTCTCTTGACACTTTCGCCTCATGAGCAAGAATATAAATCATGAATTATTCTCAATACTTCCTTTAGTTTTTCTTGGAATATGGTTCATAAATCTTTGATTTGCTTTCTTTAAAATGAGTGTGTTATGAGCTCAGATGATTCTTGAATAGTAATCCAATTCATTATTCAAATTATGACTTGGATCACAAATTCGTCATCTGACAGTTTTTGAGTTTGAGCAAGAAATCGGACGTACTATTTGCTTAGAGCTCGAAAAATATCAAGTTGCCTCTCAAGATATTTCTTCTACTCCACATGTTTTACCAGCATAAAACATGAAAATATCTATATCCTTTTCCTAGATGAAAAGAATATGACCTTGACATCCATCTCACAATGCAATGTGGGGGGTCTAGGTTAAATCTACTTGCTCAAATGAACCTATTCCAACTTACGCATCTAAAAACCAAACACTTAAAACCTTTCTCTTAATACTTCCTCATTTGTGTCAATTCATTTTCCTACCTCTTACTACATTTTTTAATACAAATAAAAATGTTTTTGTATAACTTGTCTCGTGAACGTATATAAAGAAACACATGGTCAATATGTCGTTTCTAACTAGGTTATTGTGCTACATTAAAAGGTATGGGCTTAGGGTTTTTCGCTCCAAATAAAACAAATTTTTTTATGTCTTCGAGTCGAGAAAAACTGCACCTCCAACATATCAAAACTTTACTCAAAAACTTACTACAAAAACCCTGTCTGCTCGTCGGCCGGCGCCATTCAAATTTCAAGCCGGTGCCCTCTTTAGAATAGCACCGGCAGAATCGGCAGACTTGTTCTCAGCTATTAATATATGAATTTTTCAAATTTAAATCCAAGTTTTCCCTCCTTATCACATCACTTAGGCTCTAAGAATAGAAGTTAACCATTGCCATAATCTGTTGGGAATTATGCATTCCTGACTTAGTACCGCTAGTTATACTAGTTAGTACCGCTAGCTGTAATTAGTACTTGAAAGTACAATAGGTTAAGTATTGAGCAGTTTGTTAGTACCGTTAGTATAAAATAGTTAGTACCGTTTATGAGATATGCATGAGATATCTTAGGAAAGGATATGCATGATCTTTGTACGTGTTTTGTAAAGCCCATTAGGGTTTCCTTAGTCTATAAAGGAACCTAGGCATAGTTAGTAGGTTATAGTTCTACCAGATCATAGAGATCGAATAGTTATCATAGTTTGTAATCTGTACCTAGGCAGATCAAGGTTTAATATAAAGTTTCTTTTTGTGATATTTAATATTGCTTCTTCTTAGCATTTATTGATAGATTTCCGCCATAATCAATAGGTTTACTCTGTGTTTCATTATTGTTGCTTTAGAATTATTAAAGGAGCAAACTCTTTGTAAGCTGAAGGTTAAGATCTATTTAGTAAAACTGATTCCAACATAATCTAATCATTTTATATTTTAACTAAATTAGCAAGCCAAAACATTTAAGTCCCACCTCAAATCTTTCTTATATATTAAGTGCATCATTTTTTGCTCATTTTCTTACCTTTATTCACAATGCCTTAAGTAGAACGAAAAACTAATCTAAACGAAACCGCATAGACATTTTGTGTTCTGGCATGTTTGCTTTGTCAATCCAAGACCCTTTTCTCCTCGCCTATCAACCCAATCTCTCCACCTCGGATATACATCAGAAGCCCCCAACTACTTCCACCTAATAACCACTCCACCACTATCTCCAATCTATACAACAATTAACTCCAATTGAAAAGTGCTTTGCTTACTCCTATGACATACTCCTCCTCCATTGCTTCTCCACCTCCGCCTAATACTCAACCATTCGTAAGCTCACCTCAACGTTAACTTTTAACCTTGATCCCATTGAACTCTTGTTCTCTACTCCACCATCTTCTCCATTTAGCGAAACCGAATCCATCAACAACGAATCCATCACCTCCTAGACCATCCTTTGCAACCATTGAATGTTTGGCAAACGAGCCACCTCTTATTCCTCCTATGAACTCTTCTTTTCCTTCGCCAACTTAGGAGTTAGAACCAACACCTCCTCATTTCCCTTCATAATGCTTACCTCCTCCACCGTCTCAACTCCCACCTCTTCCGCCATTGGGACCTAACAACCCTTTTCCTTTGCTCACCCATGAGATGTTTTGTGAACATTGCCAAAAAACTCAAGTCTTGGTCGACAACCTCCAAGGAGAAATGAGATTCATTCTCAACCACATTCTCGACCGCCTAAATGTCATAATACATCATCTTAATAAAAGGACTTAAGCAGTAGAAATAAACTAAGTAGATTTCATTAAGAATCCTCATTCTAAGAATTCTCTTGCTCATCCTAGTTATTGTATTTATCCTTTATGTTATTGTTGTACCTCCTGAATAAAAAGCATTTGTGCTTGGGCATTTGTTATCTTCTTCAAAAAAATTATGTGTAAAATTCTATGTTCATTGATTCTTAGTCAGCCGATGCCATTCGATAACAAACGTGCATTGATAAATCAGCACTGGTAGCGTTACTATGTACGCCATTCTATTTCTTGTGGA
The DNA here is from genome assembly GCA_026074375.1 of Tanacetum coccineum. Taxonomy (NCBI): domain Eukaryota; kingdom Viridiplantae; phylum Streptophyta; class Magnoliopsida; order Asterales; family Asteraceae; genus Tanacetum; species Tanacetum coccineum. The sequence goes on along the minus strand of BQNB010015291.1, from coordinate 7,352 downwards.
CCTCTAAACTTTTCTTTGCAGGAACTAACAAAACATTTTTAGGGGGGAGCCTATCTCTATTTGTTCTTACTATTTGTTTTGTAGTTACATTATGCTTTTCCAAGAATCATACATATCTTTTTCCAACATAGGTGGACGATTGTCGGCACCCGAAAGAATTGCTTTGTCAGCAAGAGTCGTCATTGAGAAATTTGTATGTTAAAAGATTATTGTCGGATCGAACGGTGGTAGAAAGAAATTGTGTTTGATTAAGTTGTCTTTTAAGTGTTTTAATTCTTGAAATTACACGGGATTTTACAATTCTTGACAAAACCGGGAAAACAAGTTAATGTTTCACGGGATTTTACAAGTCAAAGAAATAAACCGTATAATTTGTAAATTTGAGTTGTTCGGTTTCAATTAAACTTGACTAGTTCGGTGGTCTTTGAGAAATGACTAGTTCGGTTGTCTCAGAAAATGATTAGATCGGTACTCACTGAAAATGAACTAGATCGGTTCTCACTGAAAATACTTAGATCGGTTCTCATTAAAAATAACTTGATCGGTACTCACTGAAAATGAACTAGAACGGTTCTCACTGAAAATACTTAGATCGGTTCTCACTAAAAATAAACTAGATCGGTACTCATTAAAAATGAACTAGATCGGTTCGCACTGAAAATACTTAGTTCGGTTCACACTGAAATATACTAGATCGGTTGACACTAAAATATAACTAGTTCGGTTCACACTGAAATAGATTAGATCATTACTTACTGATATATAACTAGTTTGCTTCACACTAAAAAAGACTAGATCGGTACTCACTGATATATAACTAGTTTAGTTCACACTGAAATAGACTAGATCGGTTGACACTAAAATGACTAGATCGGTACTTTCACGAAACCCACTTTTTCAAAACTAAAAAAGACACGTTTTTGATGATTGTTTTCCAAAAAATTTTGTACCAAAAGTGTTACTAAGCCTATAGGGACAAGAAAAATGAAAACTTTAAGGTTTTTAAGCCGAAAAATTTAAAATCAAGATTTTAAGCTAACGAACCCCAAATGACTCAAAATAAGATGATGTTCTATGATCTAAGCACACCACCTATAGCCAGGATACTTGATCAAAACCTACTTTGTGATGATCTTTTAGTGTGGAATAAGAGCTTAGAAAACAAGAAAAAAATCAAAAAATACACAACAAATAGTATTAAAAGAAAGCTACACGAAAAACTTTAACAAACACAATATCTAAACACACCACTTCATGGCTCTTGATACCAATTATAGACTAATATAATAACATACTTGAAGAGAGGCAAAGAGGTTGTTTTAGTGAGAGAAAGGGTTGTTTTTTTTTTTTTTTTTAGATGAAAATTAGAAGGAAAGCTAAACATAAGATAGAAAATGTATTATGTGTGAAAAATGAACAACCAACCACCTCCCCAGGCATTGAGAGGTTTTTATAACTTACATATGGATCGTGGGCGTTGGTCCTTCATGGTTTATCATGGGGCTTTTAGCTAACTAGCCTAGTAAGTTTCCAAAAATTAACTTAACGAGCTAACTACAATTATATATAGAAGTGACCGACACTTTCGTGTTCCTAACAACAATTGATACCTGAACATCACAAGGTCAGCATCCCTCAACTTCTCTCTCGACTAATAACACTTACCACACACATCCAGAAATTAAAACACATTTCAACATGCTTAAAATAAACATGTAAACAAACTTAAATTAGGAAAAATATCATACAAACAACGTACTGTTAAACAAATACAACACTACAACGGAAATACAAGAAGACTAAAATCACATGCATAAAACCACATGATCAGGCACACCCTTGACAGACACGTGCATCAACACTACGCTCTTATTCTACCGTCTCTAAACAGAGTCAGTACAACACGGCATCATCAACAACATCAGTAGTCCATGGTTCCCTTGAGCTTCTTGATAAAATGATTTTTCTCACGAGCCCGTATCTCGAACTCTCTGCCCAAAATCTGCAACTTCATCTGCTTATCCGTATCTTTGGCTTGCGTCTCCTTCAAGAACTCACACATTTTCTCAGGCATAAATTAGTCCACCAATGTCTCCAGCTCACCTATGAAAAGCTCTCTTTCTTCAATTAAAGTTGTCAAACCATCACACAGACCATTGATCTCTCTCGCCAACCTTATGTCTTCAGCAATAGCCCTACGACAGTACAAAATAAACATGTCTTCCTACTCCGAAGAATGAGCAGCTTGACGAAGCTCATCGCACCTAGGCAGCGCCGCCATTTTTTGTTTTATTACAAGTTTAAATGCACAACACTAAACCTCAGCCCCTTTAAATAGCCAAATTATCAACTCTGTTAAGACACCTCATCTTTCCACATCACCTCCCCCCCCCTCAAAAAAAACCACCATAAAACTTTAGACAAATAATTGCTTTTACTGTATTTACAATACCCCTCTGTATACGAATACTTGCTTTTGCTTTATCTGCAACACCCTTTTTGACATACAATAACTACACCACTCTTTATAAAAAAAGTATGTAACAAAAAACAGTATCCTCATCCCAACTATGCACAAACACACAATCTTATAATTTTATTACACACCCTTACATAACATAAACACTGATTAGAACAGTATCCTCCTCCCAATTATGCACAAACACACAATCTTGATTACAAATTGTTTCTTAAAACACACGATTACAACCATAAAAAAAACGAGCGACTCAGACGGGTCAACATAAAACTGACGCATATTACACATTACTTTAAAACAAACATAAACATCATCACGCTTATTTAACAAAGAAAACACAAATTAGACACCTTGGACAGCTTTAGTCCACCACATAACCACTAAGCTTTAAGATAAACTTAGACTTCTCGCGTGCCTTAACCTCCATCTCCTTCATCAATAACAGTGAACGGTCATACCTCTCCATGTGATCCTGTTGCAACCCCTCCATAAACCTAACAGTTTCAACAGCACCTTCACAACCACCAAGAGCCTTAAGTTCCCCAATATACTCTTCCCTCCTCCGCATAGCAATCTTTAACCCACAAGCCACGCCCCTATCTCCCTCACCCTAGAAACATCTTCACCAACTTTCTGATTAAACAAATCCAATAAGCGATCTTTATGAACCAGTGGAAAAGATTTTGGAATGTTAGCCATGCATGAATAATAACCAATTCAAAGTGTTTAAAGAAATCGACACAGTCTATGGAAACATTGGAAAGTTTAAATAGAACTACGAGCCTCAAAAATTAAAAACAAAACCAACAACAACACACAGATTTGGCAACATACAACAACACCACGTATCGCTAACATCCTTCTTAACACCACATGTCAAGCACAACATGTTCCACTAACCTTTGTTGTCAATAACATGCTTAATTACTCAGACACATATATTAAAAAAATGCTATGCATACACTTGCTTCTGTTCCTACTTATATGTGCCAACAGTCATCTATTCTATGACCAAACAGATAGAGATAAAGAAGCAACTAGCACCAAGTGAACCTGTATAATGCATACAAAAATCAAATATTCGCAAATAACATAACTTTTTAGAAGTGGTTGGATATGATGGTTTACAACAACATACTCATCAAAATTCACTAACAAATTACCAGCTGTCAACAACAAACAAGCACTCACATGACAACAGTTTTGCATAAACTTCCAGATGCCCCCACTTTGTCCTCATATGACCTTCTATATACTGATTACTCATTTTTTTTTAATTTTCTATCCTACAGGTGAAAGAAGTAAATCATCCTCATTTTGTCTAAGCTTCTATCCTGCAGATGAAAAAAGGAGCCTGTTGTGCAGATGCAAATCACATTTTGGTGCCGTATCATGGAATGGTTTAATGTAACTGTAGGACATCGTACTGTACTATCTCCTTTAAGTATGTAATCGCCTTTTGTTACCGTATCTTGGAATGATTTAATGAAACTGTTACTGTACTATGTTTGAGACTTTTGGCTCGCACCAGATTCACATCGAGTTCTCTACATACTTTTGGATGTATACCAAACTCACCCTGACAAACATCATGCGGCAACGCACAGACTTAAATCCTTGTTAACATTACAAGACAAAAATTCATTGATGCTCCGGTACCTGAAATCTACCCTGATTCCGTCCCTAAAAACCATGTCAATATCACATATTCACTTGCATTCTCAGAAATTTCATGCATGTCAGCAAAAGGACGTTGTATCATCGATATATTCACACATGAGAATGTTACCAAAAGGTATGTCCCATGACGCCTATTTACTATGCGATGGTCTTAACGAGCTAAAGCGGTGTATTAAACGGCATCAAAATGTATTAATTTCTTGGTACAAATATAAGGTAGTGTTTGGTATGCATAAATCGAAATTTGAATGAAATAAATTATTAGAATAGAATGAAAATATTTTATTTATTTCGAGATTTGTAATAGAATGGTTTATTTGTAGTTCAGTAACCATCAAATTTATTACATAGTTACATCCTATTTTTTTTATTCAATTATGAAATGGAATCACATGTTTTCATATTTCATTTGTTTCATTCCTTTCCAACATCATCCAAACAATATGCGCAAATTTTACATAGTGTTTGGTATGTTGTAATTAAAGGGGGGATGTAAAAGATTATTACGATCTAATGAAAAAATGTTGTTTGTTTGCATTGATGGAATGTAATGATTCATTACGACCCATTACACCAAAATCATTCTTTAGGGGACTCCTTACTTTTTTTTCATTCGATCTTGTAATGGAATCAAATTACATAAAAGTCCACTATTAACTAACATATTAAATTAACTTTCTATCATTAATGAGGCATTTTAGTCTTTTTATCATGATTTTATTACGTCTTATCATACAAACCAAACATGATTAATAATGGTAATGAATCATCACACACTATTTATTTCATTACGTCGATTATTCTATTCATTTGACATTGCATTCAGTCATACCAAACAAACCCTTATATTTCATTCAAACATGACAACCAAATAAGTGAATAAAATAGTAATGACTTATTCAATTAATATGTTCATTACATTACATTGTTAATTACATTCTTTTATTGACCCATTATGTCGAACCAAACAGAACCTAAGGTATTTCTTATGTTAGTAAACTACACAAATAAGTTAAGACCAAATCCAAAATGGCAATATTGTTGATGTGCTTCCACTCCAATCTTGTAAGCATTTGAATCCATTGAGCTGCTATAATGTCCCACTTATCATTGCACATGTTTACCTGATCCCACATCATATCACAAGTTAATTGCAGCCAAAGTAGGTTCGATTTCAATGCGTCCTTGTCACTCAACAATGAACTGTACTATAGAGATATATACATTATATGGTCGACAAGATAAGATATATAAAAATCAAGGGTACCATTTTCGAAAAACGTAGCTTTTCTTAAGATAAAAAAGGTCAAGGGTTCGAGTCTCTCTCATCCCTACTCAGTTGATAGCTTACTTGGCAGGAGTCAGGAGATTTGGCGAAGCTATTCCTTGTAAGGTGAACAATAGCTGATTTTAAAAGGCACCCGCGATTAAAAGTAATCCCGTCAATTCACACAAAAATCACCCCTCTCAGTTTCTCAAACATTACATATTGCGTACACCTATATTTGTATAAACTTATTTGTTGAAAAGTCGTCACTCTATAAACAAACCATGTGTGGTATCATGCATTGCATTTTCAAGTTTCGAAAATTGTATCTACTCCGTATAAGATATGAGATATCATTATTGCATTATAGCATGTTTATTGTCGTCAAATTAATGGGTTAGAATGTTAGATATATAATCGACAAAAAAACCATCATACTTATAGCTTTCGTGGAGTAGATGGTGTGGACGAGGAGGCGGACATACCTAAAGCAGACGGTATGCACTTGCAAACCTTCCGAAAACATCCTTTTAGTGTAATATTATTTTAAACGCGGACTTTATAGAAAAACATATCGAAAGTGCATACCCTATGATCAATTTATACGTCTGCCGTTAGTGGACCGGATAACATTGTCTACCGTCGACGTATTGCTAGACATATGACCAAAATCTAAGGTATAAACCAGTAACTATAGAACTTGAAAACTACATATATTCCAAACCAAACTTAACAACGAATCAATTATACAACTAAGAACCATATCATTACAATCTTAACCACACATTAGAATCAAATTAAAATTCATAAACATAGTTATTCTCCTTAATAAATTCGAAAACAACATAACCTAAAAACATAAGCCAAACACCAACTTAACAACATGTTCAAGTCAAATTACCCACACATAAAGCATTAAACGAAATGAATATCGATCTCAATCTCGATCTCCAAATGACTTATTCTAGGAGCAAAAACTCCTTATCCTTTTCGAGATTTTCCATAGCACTTGATTCCAAACTAATCTCAACATCAATACTTCTCCCACCATCTTTTCCTTGATACAAATAAACCATTCCATCAAACCGGTTATTCGACCCGCTTCGAACACTCTCGGGTTTACCAAACCCGAAGTCCACATCGTAAACCTTAAACCGCGGCGAACTACCGACCGCCACACAGTTAACTCCAGCATCTTTGTATTGAAATATGATAGGAT